>WBMV01002441.1:1526299-1589215 GCA_013396655.1 Campylorhamphus procurvoides
AGGTTACGCTCTCCCTGAAACTTCCGCCGTTTGGAGCTTCGTTTGCTTGCGCAGGAACTTTGTTTTGGACTTTTCTTTCGGTTTAGGACGCCGGAGACAGTGCTTTTGAACTACAGGAATGGAGACCAGTCGCTTACAGAAAGTGCACAGACGTTCTCTGGCTGCTCCTCTTCTGTCTTTTCTGGGCTGGCTTGGTAAGCATTCTTTTTAATGGAATTTAAAAGTTACATCCAAAGTTAATGCGGTTCTTCACGGTGTTATACTAAATCTAAACTGAAATTGTGACAGGCATAGGTCTCAGGATTGCAGTCTGTCTGTCACATGGACTAAGTTCTGCCCATATTCTTTTAGGGGGCTGGGGCTGGGTTATTTAGAATTTGGTTTTTCATAAATCACTCTGTGCTCTGACTGGGCTCTTATTTCTACTTATCTCATACATTGTAGTCTTCTTATCTTGCAAAGTGTCCCTTTGACGCTATATTAAGTCACTATCTGAGCTGTGCTTAGAACAGCATGCAAGCTTTTGGGAACAGGCTTTGTCTCTCTCAAATGTAAATGGTTTTTTGTTTGGTTGGGGTTTNAGGCATAGGTCTCAGGATTGCAGTCTGTCTGTCACATGGACTAAGTTCTGCCCATACTCTTTTAGGTACCATATATACACGGGGCTGGGTTATTTAGAATTTGCTTTTTCATAAATCACTCTGTGCTGTGACTGGGCTCTTATTTCTACTTATCTCATACATTGTAGTCTTCTTATCTTGCAAAGTGTCCCTTTGACGCTATATTAAGTCACTATCTGAGCTGTGCTTAGAACAGCATGCAAGCTTTTGGGAACAGGCTTTGTCTCTCTCAAATGTAAATGGTTTTTTGTTTGGTTGGGGTTTTCTAATATACGTCTGAGTCTACCCGGGATTCTTGTAAATATGCTTTTAAATTCCATTCCTAGTAACTCTTTTAATGGAAGCTAATGTAGAATTGTTCTTACACATCTTGAATACTGCGTAAGTGGAGGCTGAACTTTGTGAGCAGGGTAGGATTTTTTACATGCTGTCTAATACTTGGTGCTTTGATCAGTGTGAGGGAATGCCCAGAAAGAAATCTGTCAAATGGTAAAGATTTACAGTCTTTGTTTGTTTTCTCTCACTGTTTTTATTGCTCAGTTTCTGTGAAATAGCTTATTGCATACATGTATTTGTTTTCTTATGTTCGATGTTATTTTTAAAACGTTTTAAAAGATTTAATGATACTAATTTGTTCACATAATGAAAAAAATTGAAACTACAGTAATAGCTCTGCAGAAGTGCTTATCACTGCCATGTAGACACACCCCTCCAGCAGTCATACAGCCATCTATTACTTATTCCTGGCTTGTATCCAGCATTCTGCACTTAAAAAAATTCACCTGTACCCAGTGGACCTGTAATGCCTCTCTTTAGAAGGAATACCAGAATTTTTCTGAAGGCATATTTCAGTTGAGTTACAGTGCCAGCTCATTTCTCCTTTTCCTTCTGAGAACAACTTAATTATTAACAAGTCCCTGCTATGTAAACAAAGTGGATCTTGAAATATTTTGTTATTATAACAAATCACATCCACGAGTAGTATGCCAGCATTAAGTGTGGAGTCTCTACAAAGATGTCCATATTGAGACCTTAACATGCAGTCATAATTTAAAAAAATTACTGAACTAGTTAGACTGTAAAATAAGAGTCTACTATAAGCAAAAATAAGACTACTCTGGGGACTAAGGAAGTGCATACTTACATGTTTGTGTATGAGACTCAGTTTTTGCCCAGATCCCATCTTTAGTCATGAGTGTTAAAAGTAGAAAAAAAAAACCCAAAACTCATAACCTTAAGGAAGAAAGCACTTGTGCTGGATCTGATATGTGCAATCTGTCTCCAGCACAGCCAATATTCAACCATATCCATGCAAACTAGTGGTAGTTAATGTGAGACTGTGAAGTCTTGCTGCTGCCAGCAGTTGGCATGTAGCCCCAGAGCTCAGTGCATTGTCCTTGGTGTGTGTGAAATGTGGTTTGCGCCCCATGGGACAGAGGAGAACATTGAATCACTGAGCCCTTCAATAGCTAGAGTGCTGTTAATAAGCATTTGTGTAAAGTAGTGCTCAGGACTTCACCAGCTTCACAGAAGAATTGCTATTTCTTGGCATTTGCAAAGGTGCTTTCCCAGGATTGTTTTGGCCTTTGTGGGGTACAGGAGGGTTTAAGCTGCATTCCTAGGCAAGGTGTTTTGTATTGACTACTTGGCCAATGCAGGTGCTTAGCTGCCCCTGGGGGTTTACATGGAGCTAATTTACTGGAACTTTGATCTGACAGGAGGACAACTAAAAGGTCAGGGCAGTGTCACCTAAGTGCACAGCATGGCTGTCTCCGGGTTTTTCACATGTGCTAAACATTGCCTCTTCCTGAAATTTCAGATCACCTGCTTTTTGATTGTACTTTGTGCTTTAAAATACCTCTGATTAAATTCACTAGCAGCTTCAGGGTCTCAACATTTCAGCAGATATATTGACCAGGTGTGTCCTGAAGGTCACCCTGTAAAATAAGATGCAGCGAGCATGTGAAAAATCTCCATTTGAGTGATCTTGCCTAGCGACATACATGAATTTTAATAGAGACTGTGTCTAGCACCTTACTAATGCTTTCCTCTTATTTTTATCAGAACGCCTATCTTTCTTCTCCTGTGTTACTCTGCTTAATTTGTATAATTTCAACAGTAGATGAAAGAAAGTTCTAAGGAAGCAATAGGGCTAAACTTGTCCATATGACTTGCTCTGGCCTTGTGCAGAGGAGAGAATTTTAAATTTACTGTTTGCATTCAGAAGACAAAAATGTATGGCTTAAAAGGCGTATTTATTGAACACGAAGGAAAATCTATCATAGCATGATTTCATGTTAAAAATATTTTAACAGATGTTTATATCTGGTTATGCTGTGATGGCTGGTGCTGCAGAAAGACTTGTGCTTGGATATGACAGCTTTGGAAACATATGTGGTAGGAAGAATACTCCTGTAAAAGGGGCACCTCTTTCTGGACAGGACATGACTAATAAAAAGTAAGTACATCAGATCATGTCTAAATAAATCAAATATATGGGAACTTAGTAAGATACACATCTAGTTGTCAATCATGTATATATGTGTATCCGTACATTGTTATATTGAAAGACAAGGAAAAATGTGGGAATGGTGCAAAGTGGTGAGTGAAATTAAAAAGTTAAGATGGAATTTGAAAATGTGCTACATTGTTATGCTTTAGGCTGCCTTCTTCTTAAAGAGGATCGTAAGTGGGACTTCAGCTAAACAGGCAGTCATTCTATATAGCAAATCTTTGTATTTGAGGAAGTTGCATGTTGAAATTCAGTCATTCTCTTGACTCCTATGAGTTCTTGTAGCTTGGCCCCCACCTTGTGGGCAACTGATCCCATAAAAGAACATAATATGTAGTCCAAAAATGTACCATATTCTCAAATTGCAGCCTAATTTCTGACTTGTGGAAAAAGATTCCTTTGCTTTGTAGCAGTGTTAAGAGGTGGCAAGAAGGCTCAGAATTTAAACCAATAAACTCCAGAAAGCTTGTTTTTTGAAAAGAGGATCTTTTTTCTTTCTAGGTATGTGTTCTTTCTGAATTCATGCAGCCTGGAAATGCAGAGCCTCAAAATCAGTTCACTTTCCTTGTGCGTGTCTAGTTGTCCACAAGAGCAACTCAACTCTTTGGAAGATCTCCAGAGCTTTGCAAGGAATAATGGTGTGCTACAGGGAATATGAACATCTTAGTGTATCTATAGGACAGTTGAGCAACTTTCACTTCGTTATTCTTATGTTTGCTACACTAGGGAGTCATATCTTACCATTAATTTCCTGAAAAGTTCATGGCAGCAGAAAATAAAATTTCTTGTTTCTGCTTTATATCAAAGTCATAATTTCTAGAAATGTTACAACTCTCTTCCACAAATTTGAAAGTGGTTGATTAATTCCTGCAGAGTGCAGGGATTATGGAGCAGAAAACTGGCTGAGAATGAACTAGCGAAGTTTGGTGAGGATGCCAGCAGGTGAACAGAGTTCTTATGCTATTTGAGAAACTTGTCCAATTGGTTCTTTTAAACGTAGTTAAAATTATGGTGGAATTATTAATTTTCAGGGGTTTAAAACAAGTGTTTTATTCCTTTAAACATCAGATCCCAAGGCTTGCTATTCCACTTGTTGTGTTTCAAACCCAGGTGGCAACTAAGTACCATACAGCCACTCACTCACTTCCCAGCCAAAACCAAGACATGCCTAGAATTTTTATCTTATTCTGGTAATCAAGATGAATATGATGTCAGAAGTAGCTATTGTGCAAGAGAGGCAGCTCCAGTTCGTTCATGTCTAACCTGTAAATTAAATAATCTGTAGCCTCCCCTTTATTTGGTGAGGTACATGTAAACTGCAGACCATATGAATATTAGTGGCTATTTTAATTGGAGGTCAGTATTCTTTTTTTGTTTTGTTGTTTTGGCAGGGATTGCTATTGAAATTGACAGTATTTATATTAATTTTTGTATAGCTTTATATCATTTGGTGTGTACAGATAGCTCTGAACACCTGTGATATTAGATAAATATTTGCAGTGTAACTGAACATAATTACATCAAATTCCTGCTAAAACTGCTTGCAGGTTTATCTCAGGGTAGAGGGAAGGTTTGCATTTTGAATGCCTTGGATGTATACAGCCTTTCTTTCCCAGAAGTGCTGTCTAATGGAGCAGAGTACCTGGTAATATTTGTCTAGAGCCCAGAACAAGTTTCTGGATACGTATATATTCTGTTCTAACTCATGAGGGGCTTAGTTCTACTGTAGCTTCTGTCGTTTTAGGTTTTTCTGGTGTCTTGTCCTAATGAGCAAGAATTAATAGCTAAGTCTGGCACTGGAACAGCATGCCTGGCCTCCTGGAAGATAAGTGGCAACCATAGTTAAGTCCAGAAGGCAAAAGGTTCTGCAGAGGTTGCTTTAGATTTAGTCAACTCATTTGTTATTTACATTCCCACTGGAATGTCAGGGATGATTGTGGCCTGCTAAGGGATCAAAACAGAAGTGTAAACAAAAACACTGTTACCTTTTTAATTTTTCTTTCTCCTTCACCTCCCCCCCTTCTGTTTAGGTTCTTTTCTTTGCCTTTACAACCTGAATGTTTCCAGTTACACATTAAATCCAAAGGCAGCTCAGCTGTGTCCCACACTGCCAGTTCCACCAAGGTAAGAACTACTGGGGACTTCACAGCATCCTTGAGTCCAAACAGCTTCTTGCATATGGTTATTTCCATTTCGTATTTGACTTGATGCTTTACAATCAGGATGGTTTTGCTTTGTTTATTTATTTTTGGACACGTATCCATATGAGTTCTCATATGTGCATGTGAACATGCCAGTGTCCTGATCCAGAGAATAAACAAGAACTGCATTCCCTCCATTCCTCTATCCTTTAGAGAGTTTTGTACCTCCAAATCAGAAGAAAAGCACTCCATATGAGGAACAAGTTATCTACTTCACAGACTTTCACCTTTTCCTCAATGCCAAGAAAGAGGGCCTGTGGTCTTGGGCCCTCCTGCTTATCCTGAACCCAGAAATTTCCATAAGAATAATTTCATAGCCAGCTGGCATGAAGCACAGGTCTGTGGATGGTGCTGTCTTTATCATTTGACATTTGTGAGTCAAAATTCTTAAACCTATGATTTTAAGTTCCACTATGTCATGAAAATACAGGAAAAAAGTAGAATCTTCACGTTTGCAGAGCTGTCATCTGCTCTAAACAAGAGAAAATGGAAGAACAAAGTGAACAGAAGAGAGCAGGAGACAACATTGCATACAGTGGATCAGAGGAGAGTGTGTAAATTGATGAAAAAAATATGGCATCGTTTACTTATTTCTTCAACTTTCTAGGCTGTTTTCTGGTTGCCAAGGAACTCAGCAAAGTTGTTCTTCTTGCACAGTAATATTCCATTGTAGAAGCAAAACTAGCCAGAGAAGTTTTTAACTGTTGATAACCAAACCTCTCCTTTTTGGGTATGAACGTGTCTTTGACTGTTGAAGTGCAGCATTGCCAAAGTAGGACAATAAATATATGCAAGAAGCTTGGCTGGGAGTGCCAAATAATGTAGTACATTAAATATTTGGTGGTGTTAATTTTATCTTACAAGCATTGTTTTGATGTGGCTTTTAGAATGTTTAAATACCGTAAAACCAAAGTGTTTGTGATCTAGAATGATCTACAACAATGTAAGTTATGGCTATATTAGCACGAATTTAGGTTTTACATAAACACATGGGAGCAAAGCAGGTGAAGCCAGACTAGAATGGGAATACAAGCTATGTGCTGGTGGTGATTGAGATAGTAGTAGATTTTTTTTTTTTTTCCCCCAGGCTGATCTTGAATGGATCTGTTCTGGTACAGTGATACAGGCATGATGCTACTAGGACTTTATTTTACAGATGAAACATAAAACTACTGTTTATAACAAAGTGCCCTCTCTGGAGAATAGTGGAATGGATCTCTGGATTTGAAACTGTCCAGCAATTAAAATTTTTTTCCATTTTTGTTTTTAACCTTCCAGCAAATCCTTTCCATTATTTAATCGATGTGTTCCACAAAATCCTGAATGCTATTCCAAATATGCATCTATGTTAATAAGTATGGTTAATGAAATGGATGTTTTTCACCGAATTCTGAGCGGAATATTGGCAGGAAGAGCTACTGTGATAGGACTGAGTTTCCTCGCACTAGGTAAGGTTATAAAAAAAGTGAATAATGATATTCAATTGAATGGTGGGATTTCAAGTGTTTCTATTAACTTTATATGTTTCATTTGAAAGTGGGTTTTTTCATGTTTTCTGGGCAAAGTTGTTTTTAAGAAAGAGTGTTTATCAGGAGGCACTGGTGAAATGCAGCTTGATGAAATATGAGATTGTGTGTTCCATGATATGGTCACGTGCCTCATTTCAGGGGACTGTAAGAAATTGATTAAAAAAATGTCAGCATGAACATTTGAACTTAAGTCTTATTCAAAATATTGTTGAAAAACTAATTCCCATGGTGAAATACATCAGTTATAAGTTGCTTATTAGTTAAGTTATAAGAAACTGTGTGTTTTAAATGTTAGAAAAGTTGCCAGCTTTACTGAATGCTGTTTCTTTTGAGATGACTGTTTAGTAGTAAAAGTCCAAGTTCTGCAAGAACTGTAAATTTATACTTAAAGTAAAAATGGATTAAGTTAAATAGGTTGTAACACGCAAACTAACTTTATGTATTTTTCAGCCTTTTCTTTTATACTGGTTTTAGCCTTCCGATACATTCGGACACTTCTGGTCCATACTTTGATTGCACTGGTTGTATTTGGGTTGCTGTGTAAGTATATCTACCATTTAGCATATGCTTAGTTAAATGAATCATGTCACTGAACTGAAGGAGAGGCAACTGAACAAACAGCTATCCTTCTTCTCCATGGCCATCATCAGTAACCTTCAGTTTATCATAGCCACTTATAAGCAGAGGACTGGTTGCTTTTTGGTGCCAAGGTCTGGCTGTGCTGTTCCAGCTTTTGAGTGTTGTGATGATGGTGATGTTTGTTTCTATAGTTGTCTGGAAACAACATTTCTTTTGCCGATGAATGGAGTTATGAAAATGCTACTGTTTCTAAGAAGGTTTAGTGAGGTTTTTATCCTGCCTTCTTTAGAAAAGGAGAACTACAGTAATGAGTCCAGCTCAAGCTTGTCATGCCATGGAAGCTAGCTTTGTATCTCCGCAATGAAATTACGTGCCTGAGCGTTAGAGTAACTGCAAAAACCCAAACGTTCTGCTGCAGTTTTATGTCAGATTGACAGACCATCATGTGAATTTTCTCTGCGATCATGGACACTGTGCCTGTCCTTGAGACAGTATTTTGGAGCTGAGCAGGGTCGGGCAGAGGGGCCAGAGGCCGATGAGGGAAGCCAGGAGGTGTCAGCCAACCAGCAGTGGTGTGCTACAGCCTCAGGAGAGCTGCCCACCCTCATGCTGCTCTTGTCTGCTCAGTTGTCTCAGGTGTTCTCTGGTGGCTCCATTATGACTACAGGAATGATCCCAGTGCTGAATTGGAAACAGAAAAGGAAAATATAAAGTTTCTACTTGGATATGCTATCTTCTCAACAATAGTCACTGTAAGTAGCATTTTATTCTAAGCAATGGCAGAGGTTGTGATGTGAAAACTTGAACTACAGTGGTTCTGCAACAGTAAGAATCATTACTCATTCCTTTCAGATTTGAAGATGAGAAGAAATTCTAAGATATACTTACATACATTTAAATATAATCATAAAATTGTAGAGTGGTTTCGGTTGAGAGGTATCTTAAAGATTGTCTAGTTCCAACACCTCTGTCAAAACTATAAAAATAGTTTTATATCTTTGTTGTGAAACTTGTTTGTCAGCACAGGGCTCTGCCACACTTCAAACCTATATAACAGTGTTAGCATTGGTGGTATAAAAATGCAAGAGTTATGTTCCATCCCTATTTTTCTCTGCATCAACTCACTTGGGGAATCATGTTGAGCAAACAGAGGAGCACTGGCTCGGTACGTACATGAGATCTGTGGATTCAGCCTACTCTGTCAGTAGGAGAAAGGGGTAGCAGCTCTTTTAGACAATGAAAGGGGCAGTGAAACACAGGCAGCAGCGTACAGACCTCAAATTATGGGGTTAAATTCTGCTTTTCTCCCACTGACCTTGTTTTCCAAGAGAAAATTTGAGTGTGGCTTGCAACTTTTAAAGCTTTTTTTTTTTTAAACTGTGATGTTGCAATGTTAAAGGAGCCATTGCTCAATGTGAGGATACAGTCAATTTGTACTTCATGAGACACTTGCCAAAATGATTTTTCTGTTTATTTGAAGAAAAGTAGGCTCCATAGACTGGAATTCATCAGGTATGAGTAATCTGACAGTTTATATTGAGAAATACAAATGTCACAAATCAGATTAATTTTTTGTATCCTCTAAGTTATGACCTTTCTATGTTTGCTTATACTGAAGAGGTAAGGAAAGGTTCCTTTGGATGTCTGTGTTCCTGTACAACTGACTTTTGTTTGCCAAACTGTGGGAACATCCACTGCTTCAGGTTACACTTCTCTTCAGAGCCTGTGGTTTTTTCTAGAGCAGGCAAGAAAACCAGTGAAGCAATTGCCACTGATTGTATTTATTGTTTTAAAGAATATAGGCAGTGTCTCGGGATTATTTTCCAATGTGCAATAAGATTGTGTAAAATGCCTTGCTCTTGTCTTGCTGAAATCTCTATTCCCCCATTTTTCCACTCTGATCCCACTCTGACAATTTTCTTAAGGTAAAATTCCTAACCATTTGTCATTTTATTTCCTTTGACAGGTTGTTCTGCTTTTCCTTATATTTGCACTGAGAAAGAGGCTTCAGTTCGCTGTACAGCTCTTTCGAATTGTTGGTAAAATCATTGGCAGAATTCCTTTCCTCCTGTTCCAACCACTCTGGACCTTTCTGATTCTCCTTGTGTTCTGGGTGTTTTGGGTTGCTGTACTACTTAGCTTAGGAACTGCAGGTAAGTAAATGCCTTTCATGTTTTTGACTGAGTGCTCTCTATTTCCTGAGTTCACTTCTTAAAATGTGGGATCTCTTGGTGTTACTGTACAGAATGTGGGCTAGCATTGTTACTTGACCGAGTTACTCATTCATTTTATTTTTTTTCCCACTTGGAGTCTTCTGCATTGCATTTTGCTTCTGTACATGGACTTTGGTTGTGTTCTTTCTCAGTTATTTAATTTATGAATAGGTCGTGGTCAATACAGTATATATTTGGTGTATTTAAATGAAGGAAGCAGCAGGAGGGAGGAGACAGCTTTTAGTGCAGTTATTATGAAATGAGAATGTCTATAGTTCAAGAAGATGAACAATGTTGAATTGTCACAGAGGCAGAATGTTGCTTTTGAACAGTAGTTCAGTAACAACTGCTATCATTACTTAGAGTAGTGCAACAGTATTTTGATTAATCCAGAGGTTCTTGCGGTTGTAGGGGAGGTAGAAAGGGTCAATCACTATGAAAGATCTGCAAGAACAGATTTTTAACATGGAAATGGTATTACTGAGGGATATACCACTGTAAGATCTGGCACTGATTGAAGCAGGGTAATTTGAATGCTGCCTTGTCCCAGCATCATCTCCTTCACCCAAGTGAAGGAGAGATCATCCTTCCATGCAACACAACATCAGCCAAAGCAGTGAAGCTAAACTTGGTGTAGCTCTGGGGGTAACTCCTCATGTAGTCATCAATCTTTGTACATGGAAAGTGTTATGACTTGACAGATGGTATTTTTTCATTATAAATTTCTAGGGCTACAGTTAGGAGCCAATTGTTGTCCTGTGGGTTGGATCTGATAGCAGAATGGATGTGGATAGAGACCATTGTTTACAGGTTTTCTCTTTTCTGAGACTTGGCAGTGATTTCTGTATGAAAAAGCAAATGCAGGTTAACTCTTCAGATGCTTGTGTGTTACCATTTTATTTTGTGTTTCCACCACCCCTTGAGACAGTGGCTACAGTAACTCCTCTGTATGGGCTTACAGATTGCTGCTAGGCAAAAAAGGTACCTCACTCTCCTATAGCTGAGCCCATTTGGCCATTCTGGCTGTATTTCCACCAGGTACCTCACTCTCCTTCCATCGCAACTATTTTCATCTCAGTCTCACCCTGTTAATTCTGGCTCTATACAAGACCCAATTCACTTGCCACATGAGAATCTTGAGTTCATGTAGGTGTTGCAAATCACTCACCCATTGCTTAGGCTGGAGTGGGATCTGTTTCCCTCCATCTTTCATTGAAGAGTCATGCAGGCTTGCAAGTCTCTGTTTCTGCTGCCTTTTCCCGAGTAGCTGATGTCTGTCAGAAATGGCTGCTTGAAGCAGCTGGCTGACTGAAAATCTGCTTCTCCTACAAAAGGGGCAGATCTAGCATGGCCAATTGTCCAACCTGTGCAGTCTCTTTGTGACTTGTTCCTCCGGACTAAATAGTCAAGTTGAGGCACTTTAATTTAGGTGTCATGCATACTTCTTCTCCACACTCCTTTGAGCTGGATTTTCCCCTTATGGAAGCAGCATTACACGATGGACACAGCTCTGTGTGGTTGTTAGCTTTTCTGCAAAATCTTCATACCATTTATGCACAGATCAGGCAGGCAGCAGTAATTTTGAAACTGGCCTTGTGGGATCACTGCATCAGACCAGTCCTTTATAGAAAGGAGCATCTCCTGAGCTATCAACCAACTATTCATTTCATGCACAGATACAATTTAAGATGAACATTAACTATAGTAAATTTAGTAACAGGTAAATAAAACTAATTATAACACACAGATTTTCTATATTTATAATTAACAAGAACCATTAGAGGAAATATTATATCCTTGATGCTAAATCAAGCTGACTTAATATGCATGCACAAGAATATAAAGCTTGCCCTTGTTATATTTAATTTAGAAAATGCCAGCTGAGTATGTTGTATTCATAAGCTTTTGGAAATGCAGAAATCATTAGAAGAGTAGAAATATTTTAGCTCTTTTGACAGAAATAGATTGATTATAAGAGCTGGATGAGGAGTGAGGTGGGTATTTCCTGGATGCTTTTACAGACTTTGCAGGAAAATAGAGACTTGCACATTATATCCAAAAGCAAATTCTACATATATTCACAGGGAAATAAAACCCAGTGAAAACTGCCTTTGAGAGTCTTTTTATGGTTTGTCCATGTTGTGCTATTTTCCTTTGTTGGTTATATTATCTGTTTCCTGCTAGGCATTTTCATTCAACTTTTTTGTTTCCTCTGCCTGCTTGGAGAGTAGGATTCAAACAGTTTGACCTGCTGTTACATTCATAGTGCAGCACACAGCTCCTGGCTCAAAGGTATTTTATTTTTTCTCTTCTCCCTAGCTTAATAGGAATGCAGATGTTTCTAGTGAGTGGCACAAACAGTACAGTACACAAGGCAGCATCAGCTTGCTGCACAGTAGAGTGATAGTAAAGTTTCAGTTTTGAAAGGACTGACTTTTAGCAGATTTAGCCTAGGAAGGGAAGGTCATTTCCAGGCACTTAACTGTCAATATATTCCTCATATGAGCAATCTAATAAGATGTTTTGACTGAGATATTCGGGCAGGATATTTTTAGTGTAGATTTCAGTCCCTATAAGACTTTTCTGTTAACAGCACGTTAATATTTAGAAGAGAATGTGCATTTGATAAATAATCCAAATCAATTGCAATTTACAACCTAAGTGTGAATGCAGATAGAAAAATGCCACTCTCTGTATTCGATTATTTTTTCTGGTTGAAACTCGATTCTATTTATTTCACCTTTTGGATTTGTAATGGCTGCTTTTGCTAAGCTGCCTGTGCCCGGTGGTGTCTGCTGTTCCCAAGGGCGCCCTGAGCCCTTGGCCAAGGCGGGCGGTGTTCCCATACCGTGGAATGCCGTGCAGGAGCGCCCGTGCCCGCCGGGGGCCGCCAGAGCAGTGCGGGAAGGTCCTGCCCGCCGCATCCCCTGCCCGGCGGGGCGCAGCGCTGGGAAACAAAGGCCATTTCAGCCTTTCAGCAATCGGGGAGGATGCTGATGTTCGATCCAGCCCTCAGGCCGAGGTGGTTTGTACAGGGGACAGGCGGTCGGTGTCAGCGAGAGAGCTGCTTGGATTTCCAGTCCCTTACTGCAGCTCAGACTCGTTTTGTAATTCAAAACTTGGACAAACGAACAGCAAACTAGATTCGGTATTGAGACTGTTCCTTTACATTGTATTTCAAATTTTCAACCCAAATATAAGTCCTCTGAAATGCTGGCTGTTCAAGCAGCTCTCCATAAAATAGCTGGTTGGGGATTGTTCTGCTGTTCTAGGATGACAAGTATGTACACATCAGGTAACAATAAATACACACAGTACTAAATGGTTAATGCATTGACAGAACAGCTTTGGATTATTTATTAGTTTTCTACAATTGTCCTATAAATGGGAGACGTTTCTTTTCCTTTTGAGTTTTGGAGACTTTTTCACCAGTTGAGAATACTTTCCTGAAGATCTCCAAAGGTACACTTTCTCTTATAGAGCAATTTGTTTCCTTTGTTGACTACAATATCCAGGATTCAGCTGTAAAATACAGGTGGTGATTTTCTTGGGTTTGACACAGAGTTTTTGTTCTGACATACATATTTTCTAGGGCTATGCAGACTATTTTAAATGCAAATATACCAAGAAAGCTGAAAAAATTCAATACTTGCAAAAACACTAGTCTTTTGTCTAATACAGAGAGATGGGTAAATGAAATTGGCTTGCTGCTATGCTGCACCTGTTCTCAATATTTCCTTGACTCTTCACAAGTTATATAATATTTACAGTGTCTCTCCATCTTAACAGTTCTGAAGCACTCCATGCTTGTTTCAGCTGTGGTGCACCTGATCATTATGGGACCACACAGCTAACTTATTTACATCCCCTCCAAAACTAAGTGTTACTGTGAGAAAAAAACTAACTTCTTGGGAGCTATAGAAAACTACGGCCTGCACTTGAGAGGTACTTGTGTACGTAATTGATTTGAAACACACGGATAATCCTATTAAAATCAGTGGGACTACCTATGTATTTTCAGATAGGCACCTGCCTAAGTATCTTGGTAATTTGGAATCTGTAGGAGCAGCAGGGGCTGAGTGAATTCCAGACCTAGAAAACTAGGAGAAATGCCAAGACTTCATGAGACCTTAGGTAGCACAAGCAGTGGCACCAGCTAGAACCATTAGCTGGCTGGGAATGGAATTCAGCTGTGCTTTGGAAAAGCTGATATGTCTCAGGGTTATTGAGTTTTATTGTTTGTTAATTTGTGGGTATTTCACTGCAGAACTGAAGTGGACATGTGGCACAGCAGAGCATGTCTTTCAACTTTCCAACCTGCAGGAGCTGTGAGGTCCACATGGTGTAAATACTATGTTTTTAATATTGGATGAGAAGGTGGTGTGAGATTTTTGTGTAATGAAGGTGCATCCTACAGGCAAGTGAGCAGTAAAACTGCTGCATACAGCCATGCAGTAAAAAAACAGCAATAAAAGTGTATTTCCTGCAGGAGCCTTGACATTCCAATTACAGTCAGCTAGCTTAGCTGTAAATACCTCTGCTTGGAAAATTACTAAACAAAATAATACAATAAATTCGATTGCAGGAAGTATGTAGATTCAGTGTGTGATGCCAGAACCTTTCCTCACTTAGCAGTGGGAGGGGCATATCATATTTTCATGTTAACAGGAGCTGATAAACAGGCTCTCAGTATTTTCTTGTCAGTAGCCCTTTGTTTCTGATAAGGAAATTGCTGGACTAGACTTCCCAGGAATTTCTGTCTCTTACAACAGCCTACTGCTGCAGGCATCAGCAAAACCTCACAGCAGCAGCAGTTACCAAGTAAGAACACTTGCCATAAATCCGGAAGTACCAAACTGTAGCTGATGGAACTGCATGTGCCCACTGAGTGTTGTGTCATGGCATCGGTGTGCTGGCTGCAGTAGTGGCACAGCACTGGGCTGTGCAGTCAGAGGAGAAGCTCTTCTGAGTTCTGCTGCAAACACTTGTGCCTGTTTGCATTGTTAACATCACTTCATTTGGAGCAGCAGATCAACACTTGTGCTGATCAGAAGTTTCCAGATTTAATGATTTAACTGTAGGGACTTCAGTTCTTTACTGACTTGTTAATGTTATCACTAGGAGTGTACAGTACACCAAAAAGATTCGTGATTAGGGGAAAAATATTCTTTTGACAGATTAAATGGTATTTCAAGGCTCTGTTGAAAAAGTGTAGTTTGTGTGAACAGATAGATCACGATGCACTGATGAGGAAAATGGCATATACTTTTCTTGACAGAGTATCTAGGATAACTTTAAAATTTGTCTCAGCTACCAACATACAAAAATAGCATTGCACATAGTTCTGTTGACAAAATTATGCGTGTCTGGTAGGCCCAAGAGACAGGGAATCCATCAGTTTACACTGGTAAACAGATTTCTGTGAAGTAGCAGAAACAGTTTACCATGCCTGGACAGCAAAGTGATCAAATGTGAACTCACAGGTGGCTGTGCCTGATTTCTGTGCAGCAGAGCACAGCACTGTGCACATGTGTAAGGTTGGCCAGGGAACACAAAGCTGTTACTGTTGTTACTGCAGATGGTTATTTCAGCAGGCTGGTAAAAAACAGAACTATTTTATCATATGTACATTTGTTAGTCTTCATGACAAAACTACTGAAACAAAGACTGAAAAGACATGTTTTGGAAAAGAAATGTTCAGGTAGATTTTATGGTGGAAAATGTTTAATAATGTCTTTGCATAAAAATAGAGTGGTGGGAGACCTCATATCTCATTAATCTACCATTTGCTTAAGTTCCCTCAGTAGGGGCTATAAGCTGTGGCTAGTGAGCATATTTGGATATGTGCTGCAGAAAAAGGCAGTCTAGAGCCTCTGGAAGAAGTAAGAAAAATGAAAAATCCCTTGAATTCAGAATTATATAGTGCCTAACTTAATTGCTGAAGTAAATGATTATATTCTCAAATATCCTCCTTTAAAAAAATTAATAAAGAACAAAAACTTTTGCAAACTTAAAACCAGGGATGCACAGGATGGGGAGGAATGGTGGTAAGTTTGTGAGAAGAGCTCTGACTAGTAGTTTTTTCAAACCATCTCAAGTATCTTGCAGTGCAGAGGCTTAAAATACATTTGAATATAATGGAAACAACAATATTTCTGTGAATGACCAACTGTACAGCACTGTAAAGAGCTTGCCTGTTCAGCTAAAATGGTTAACCTGTTGGAAAAGAAAATATCTGGAACATATGTCTATATTTATGAACTCATGTAGCATTTTTTATCCTTTCATAGCACTTCTAAATAATATTGCAGTGTTAGTATGGGGTAGATTAATATTTTTCATAATTTACAGACACATAGACCTTGGTTCTGAAAAGCTTGTCTAAACTCGATGGTATTGCTGAAACAAGTCTTTACTGTTTCTACTTTATTCTTCAATAAGGAGTCTGTGGCTATAGAAAAAGGGGCCAGAAGTGAACCATTTCCTAGATGGCTTTGTATGTGTGGTGGTTTTGAATTTGAAGGTGGTGTGTTGTCCTGTGAGAGAATACAGAATCATAGAATCATGTAGGTTGGAAAAGACCTTTTAGATCATTGAGTCCAGCTGTAAACCTAACACTGCCAAGTGCACCAAATGAGTACATGAAGTATTAAAGCTTAAGTTCTATTGCTGTTCTAACAGTAATAGCCAATTCTATGTCTCATTTTGTTATTTCTTTCATGGAGCTGGAATAAGAAACTATTCACCTCCAGAGATTCTTTTATTTGGTGAACATGTTTCTCTTTAAGGTTAATAGACTTAAGGCTTGATAAAATAATAATAATAAAAAAAAATTAAGAAAGGCATGTTACAGACCTAGAGAACTTTCCCAAGGACCAAATGTCCTAATGTCATTATTCCCTGACCAGCCTTCAGAGTCAACTGACATAAATAGGATTGCACAGAGAAAGCTCTGATTACTGAATAAACTGAGTTGTCCCCACCCTTTGTGAAAAACCATCTACTGAATATGGAATAAATGCTTTGTTAGTAATAGAAGTGGAAGCAGTGTTTTTTAGCTTGAATCAGTGAATTTGTCAGAGTTCCTGGATACAGTAGGAACACTGGAGCATATACTACCACAAAGATGTCTGCTTTTTATTTTTCTACCTCAGAGAGGCCATCTTTATGTGCTTGTATTTTGCACAAAGATGGCAAAGTATAGAGAACGGAAAACTAGTGGGCATGGTTCTAATGAGTAGTAGCAATTAAAATGTTTGTTTTGTTGCGGTGGCATATTATGCATACTTAATATTTTTCTGCAGTCTTTCTCTTTTGCTTCTTACAGAAAAAAACTAAAGCATTTCATAACTATGGGTTTATTTCAAATTTGAATGAAGAAAATTAAGATTTCATTTAGTTCTGAATTCTTTGAGTCCTTAAATCTTGAGTAATGTCTTCTCACAAGTCTTTCCTGATTTGTAGCTGTCCTCTTGACTTTAATGGCAACTGTTTCAATCCCAATTTAAATGCAAACTTTTACTTTTTGTAAGATTTTATTTTTCAAAATTCAGTTGGGATTACAAAATGTTGTCTATCTAACTTTCTTAATATGGATAGAATTAAATAACATTGGAATTTTTTTAAGTTTTTATTTCATTGAAGATAAGAGAAAGGATACAGAAGCACTTACACGTACTTTCTCCACTCCTTGTCTGGTATGTTATAATAATACAATGGTATGATCCCAACTTCAGGTACTGCACAGTCTACTTCAGGAGGACAAGTAGAATACAGAGCTCTGTCTGGAATTTGCTACATGGCATGGTATCATTTCGTTGGCCTCATCTGGACTAGTGAATTCATCCTTGCCTGTCAGCAAATGGTGATTGCTGGGGCAGTGGTTACCTGTTATTTCAACAGGTGAGTGCAGAATCATCCCTGGATAACTGGGGATTTTCCAGCACTTAGTTTCAATCTTTTTCTAGGAGAAATAGTCTCAAATAGACTACAATTTATGTCAATATCTGAGATTCAATTTACTATAAAATAATGTTGCTTGTTACAAGACCTTGAGTGAGGTTTTACAATGTGCATGATATTAATGTGACTCACCTCTACCTCTGGAGATAGAGGGCCAAACTGAGCCTTGCTATGAGGCACTAGAGCTTGGTTGACTCTGGTAGAACTACCATTCGGAAGGCACAGGCTGCATTTGACCCTTTCCCAGGAGACTGCACTAGCTCCAAATGAGAAGCAGTCTAGACTTCCTCAGTAATTTCATGTATTCATGGGCAGTTTGACCTCTTTGTAAGTGTTCATTCCTGCTCTGGGTTTACATTTATTCTGACTGCATAAATGCCTGGTCTATTACTCTTTTTTTTTTTTTCATTCTGTGTAGTTATTTTCAGTTAACTGCAAATGCTTTAACACCACTGTTAAGTATTTAGAGATGTGTAAACAAACTTCCTTGAATTTTGTATTGCCCTGGAATGTCAATGTAGAGGAAACAAGGAAAAGTAAAATGAAATTAAATTGGTTTCATGAACTCAGTGCAGGGGAAGATTTAAATCTCACAATACGTTGTTGAGTTGTTTGACAATGAAGTAGTCTGATAACATTTTTCCTCTTAAGTATTTCATGACCTCGCTCATCCTCGTTGTTCTGTTCTTCTGTGCCAGGTGATGATTTTCTGATCTGTGAAAAACTCTGACATTTTAAGGCATTTCTTTATTTTGTATTACAGGAATATGGCAATAACTTTAATTTGTTGAAAAATTAACCTTTGAGGAAGGTGATGGGAGAGTGAGATGGGGAGCTTGGGGACCTTGGAATACTGGCTGGCAGCAGCTGCCCAGGACTATCTGGCTGGGGCAGCTTGGGAAGGGAGACTTTGGGCTTATCCAAAACTTAGGAAGCAGGTTTCTGTTGATGGTCTCCAGAACAGATCCCTGGATCCTTCAATGGCTGATCAAAAGGCCTGCTGTCTCCAAATAATGTGTTCCCCTCTCCCAGCAGAGACACCAGTGCAGGCTGTGCCTGCAAGAGTGGCTCCATAAGGTTTTCCTGCAGCAGCCAACAGATGTGCTGCTCCAGCCAAAGCAGCGGGGCTGGTAAGAACCACTGTTATAAGCAGTGTTTTACCATCCCTTCCAAAAGCCAAGGCAGGACAATGTTTAACTTGTGTATTAGGAGCCTGTCCCTGACAGGATTCTCTACATGGCCACCAGCCAGGCCACTGAATGGGTGCTTAGGTAAAGAACAAAACCTAAAATGTTGCTTTTTAAAAAGTTGAGGTCTGTAGAATGGCATAGCCTCAGACTATTTTACATGCCATGATAGGACCTGAAAAGGGAGGAACTCGCATTTCTGATATCACCTCCTTTTTTCCTATTGAAGCTCTAAAGGCAAGGAACTTGCATGGCTGTGCTGCTGCAGACAGTGGGCTGCTCTTTTCTTCTAAGCACATTGGGGTACCTCAACTTTAGCAGCTGAATGCTGAGGCACTAAAGGTTCTTTTAAACTGGCTTGAGGGAACACAGGAAGTTAAAGTAGTCCTGCTGAGTTCCTGGGCTGTGTGTGCAGTGCATTTGGGTACAATACACCTTATAAATCCCCGGGCCAAAGGCACTGTCCATATCTTGTTCACACAGAGCAGGGAAGCACGTGTAGAAACTGCTGTGATGACATTTACTGCTCTATGAAGGGCTTCCGCTTTCCAGCTATTTTTTACTGCTGCAGGAACTAACTGGCTGTCGAGTACAGAAGGTTCCTGATCCCAATTGAATTGGAATTATTTTGTACATCTACCACTGAACTCTCCTCTTGCTTGCCAGGTGACATGTGTTGTGTTGAGAGAGTTGTACTTGGGAGGGGAAATGCCCCTTTTCCGTGGTGGTAATCCCTTTTCGTGGCCTTTAGACTGTCATATGGATCTGCAGAGATGCAGAGCACTGCAGGACTGGGGAGAGGATGCCTAGCTGCAGGAGCAGTCACACCAGCAGGGGCAAGGGTTATCTTGAGCTGTTCCAGCAATTCTGAGCTTGTCTGTTGTGTGTTTATAATGTATTCCCTTGGGCAGCATCATAAAGGCATGTCACAAGAATTTGTTTATGGTGTCTTACAGAGAGGCTTTCTTCTTTGCTTGTAAGTGCTCCGAGGAAATGGCGCGGCCTTTCCCTGAGGAAATGTCGTTCCACAGCACGCAGGGCAGTGCACTGCACAGCCGACAGCCCAGCGGGGCTGGACATGGGCAGGGCAGGAGGGCACTCCAGCGGGGTTGGCTTCACAGCTTACATGTGTCTGACCTGCAATACCATGACTGAAAATGGATTTTGCCTTCTTTTCTTTTAGATGAAACATGAGTACATTTTATTAATTAAAATAAATAGAATTCTTTTGCTTAATGCTTACTTTTTGCAATTTGTGAAAAGGGCTCAGTATTTTAAAAAACCTTAGTTACTACTGGTGTTTTGCATGAATGTTTATTTTCACCTTGGTGTTCTTAGGTGTTATGTGTGTAATTACCTTTTCAGGGAGATGAGGTTATTCCACTCTCTGGGTTTAAAGGAAGATGATACGGTCACTTGATCCATGCCACAGGCACCACTATCCTGTCCGTGTTTGAGCTTATTTAATAACTCCAGTATGTCACAGCACAGATTTGAAATTAAGGAAGTCTATAAGCATTTGCAGGATTAGAGTTCTGAAGTGTTCAGTACCATGACTTCCAGCAGAGGTGAAAAACATGCATCTCCCAGTAAGTCAGAAATGCAAGTTTATGGGTTTGCACCAAAATCATTGAAAGATGGACTAGAACCAAAGTTTTAAAAGCTTCCTCTTTCCTCTTCGAATGTATCTGCAATATTTATGGACATCCTTTGCCCTACTTACGTTCTTGACCTAAAAGAGCTATCAGCATGCACGTAGTCAGACCTGTTCCTTGTGTTTTTAAATCAGGTGAAAGGCCAGATGGAAGTACTGGCTGTGTGTTTTCTGTTAGTTTGATAATGTCCCTTTTATTACAAATCTTGTAATTTATTATATTTGCTTTAAAATTGAGATTCATATTTACTTGAAGAATATACAACTAATTCCTTAATGATTCTAAAGGTATTTTTAGGCAGTCTTTGAAACAGGTGAGGCATGAGTCAAGAGAACTGTAAGCATAGATCTGAGGAGGATAGGGTTTTAAAGAAATGAAGAAACGCTTCCCTCCCCCATTCAAATGTCTATGTCTGTTGGGTGTGTCAATATTACATTATTTCTTCTCACAAAAACAATGTTTTTAAAATGAAAGCCAAGATGCATGTGTGATCATTTGATTCAAGGAACTTAGTGTGGAAAAAATAATATTGAGTGTCACATAAGACGATTGGCAGTACTGAAGGAAGAAAATCATTAAAAGATACCATGGTATTGAATACAGGTCCACAGTACATTATTAACAGGAGTAAACGTTCTCCTTTCTTTGTTTCTTGTCACTAGTTAACCTTTAACTTGCAGTAACTTAATAATTTAAATTCCAAGATCAAACTGAGAATGTCATATGTAAGTTAGTGTATGGGCGAGAAAGAAACAGTGATTCAATATGAATAGAATAACTCATCTGTAGTGTGGTGTGTGTGTTTCTAAGACAGAAACCTGACAACTTGAAACAAAAAACAAAAACACCAAAGCAAACCAACCAACCAAATAAACAAAGAAAAACCCAAAAAAAACCTCCAAGAAAACAAAACTGCCTTATTCAGTATAAATTTCACTATCTCCCTAGCTGTTCCGCTAGTTGTAAGACCAAAAATAATAAATGCAGCAACTACCTTTCTGGAATTTCCTATTTAAAATAATGTGGTATATTCACATATTTAAATACAACTTCTCTAAATACAACTTCTTCTAAATACTGCAAAGTATTTAGAATTTTGAATGAGCTACAGTGATACCTTCAGGATTCTTGTAGAACTGTAATACCTATCTTGATATAGTGTGTATAATTTAAATACTTTCTGAAGTGCGGATTTAATGCGAATGTATTTTTAGAGCTTTTCAGCCCAAACTAGTCACTCTTATTGCTGCCTTCTAATTTTTTAGTTTCCTGTGCAAACTATTGGTTTTGCAAGATAACAGAGGTTTTGAAGGAATTGCTTCTGAAAACAGGGCTTCTTATTTGTGGTATGAGGCCCATGCTCTACTTAGCTGCTTAGTCAAACTGCTGCTGGTTCTGTTGCCTAAGTACGTTTTTCAGGGTTGGACCAGTTGCTTAAGAATTGCTTTGAAGAAGGGCTAATTATGGCTATTGAGCAGTGTGGGGTTTTTTAATCCTATGAAACAGTTTTTAAAGGGACGAGGGAGTGTCTTTAAGTTGATTTCCTAGGTTTTATGTAAACTCATGAGATCTGTGTCATACTACTGTCTGTAAATGACTGACATTGAACTGACCTTTATAAAGAGATCAAAAAAATAGAACTTTTATTTAGGCTTTTTTTTCCTTTGTTTTTGCGTTTTGGCAGAGATGTTATTTCTCCAAACAATACAGGTCAGCATGCACTAGAACTACAAATTTTTAGTCCAAATTATAATTCTAACCATATACTACAGTATTGGAGTTTTTTGTGTATTCCATTTTAAAAGAAATACTGTTGAGTGAAAACAAAGAAAACCAATAATTTGAACAAAATGTAATACAAAATTTGGCCAAATTGCAACTATAAAAGTAGATAGTAGCTCTCAATTTTACACTTGAGAACTTGTGATTTTTTTTTCTAGTTTTAATTGTATCACTAAATAAGAAATAAAGGATTCATTCCCTCAGGCTAAAATCTTGTAGAAACAACAGTCAAATGAAAGATTGTAAAGAATAAGAGAAGTGACAGAAACTGGAGAGAGTTGTTCAAGAAGTATTCTCAGATATTTTTCACTTCTGGTATTTTCCATTGTAGATTTTTTCTAGATATTTTTCCATTACACAAACCAGTCATTGCTTAAGAGCTAAACTAAGCCAATGGAAGTTATAAACTTGGCTGCTTTTCTTTGGCCTAAGATGTACATTCAGATGAAGTCAGTAGAAAAAACAGAGTAGTTCATGTAGGAAAGAAGGTAACAGCTTAATCCTTAAAATTTTGACAAACTTAAGATACAATGCTTATCTTCTTAAATAAGTTTCTAAACCATTTATAAATTGTTTGCTTTTCTTTCTAGAAATAAAAGTAGCCCACCACCTCACCCAGTCCTGTCTTCCATATCAGTTCTCTTTTGCTACCATCTAGGAACTGCTGTCAAGGGCTCATTTCTAATCACAATACTGAGAATACCAAGGATTGTTCTCTTGTACCTTTATAATATCCTAAACCAAAAGGTAGGTATATACTTCTGAAACACTCTAAGAATAGTATTAATAGGTGAGACCATGGGGGAAAAAAAAAGTGAAAAATATATTCCTTGCTTAAAAATGGATGATACTACATGGATTTTGTATTTTATCCTGTTTTCTTCATTAAGGAAGCTTTTTTTTTTATCACTCAATGCAGATGACAATACTTTGTTTTTTCTCTCAGCTCAGATATTTTTTAAAGCAGAAAATACCAGTATTAAATGCCACTTTTATTTAGTATTTATATATAAGGCTTTTATGAAGGATAAAGGAAAAAAATTGGCAGAATGCTCTACTAAAAGTCTTTTGCATAATAATTTTTAAAAAAAACAAAAGCAATAATTATTGTTGGATATATGATCTGTTATAGACAATATTTTGTCTGCATTGTAATATGAGTTTATAGAAAGAATATATGAAATAAAAACTATTCCTCAGATTTCTGTAGCATCCAAAACATGTATTATAAGATATCTAAGACATACAGCAGTGCTGTTTTGAATGTTTTCTGCCTTCTTTTTACCTTTCATGCATCACCACATCTATTATCTTCTGCTGCAAACATCACTGTGGTTAATTCTGGTTCTTTGGCAAGGAGAGAGGTCTGTCATGCCCCTTGTAATAAGACACTTGAAAGATGTGTTAAATGTCTGGGTTGATGTTGCTTTCATATGAAAGTTTTGGTTCTAAAACTTGGTGAGTTGTGTCAACTAAGAACTTAGTATAAAGATGTTAGGTGGGATAACACAGAATATTTTCTGCCTTTAGAGAAAGTAGGATAAGTGGACTTGCTGGGTACATGGTTTTGTAATCTGAAAAACTGTAAATTTAATTGCCAAAGATTATTTGTGTTAGCAACAACGTGCAAAGGCTGCTTTTGGTCCAGTTTCCAAGCATTCAGCTGAGGATGTTACATGAACCGTAGCTGTAACTGCTGCTAAAGAGCTCAGAAAAGTGCTCTGGCCACCTCATGTCCTCAGTCCACAGAAGAATCCCCCCAAAAGTAACCTTGTCCCTTCTCATGGGAGAAAGGACAGACCATGGCCCCTTCCACTGAGGACCTTTCCATAGAGGGCTGAAGGTTAACGGGCCCGGAAGAATGCAGACCATCCAATATGGATTACAGCAAGACTCCACTTTATTAAAGAAAAGTACTATACTTACAGTATTTCAGACAGTACGTGCATCAAGATCATTGGCACGGCACACACATAACAATCACCCATTGGTTATCATCAGAAGGCGACTAACTGGATGACCTCATCTAGTTTGCTTCTAGGTTCTCAGGGCCTGCAAGGTTGTTTAGCTTACAGCATACATCTGCTAACCTTGGTCAAACGATCCTTTTTGCTGTCCCACGAGAAAGCATCCCTACGGAGGGCCAGAGTAGTGGTACTACAGGATGAAGAAGTGATGCATTCTTGCAGAGCTCACCCAGACTTCACCACCCTTGCAAAAAATGCTGCTCTTCTCTGTGAACAGAGAAAAGGTCGGGCCTGCAAGCTTGCAGATAAATTTACAGATGTTTTCTACACAGCACTCTTCAAGCAGAATTGGAGAGGAGATTGTAGTTGGGGTCCCTTGCTCTAGGCTTTTAACAAACAGTATTTACTGAGATAAGTTTTGTAAAATCATCTGTCCAGCAATACACGGCAAGAGTAAAATATTTGTCATATACAGTCACCATTTTAAAGGATTTATTCATAGAGTATTATTTTCATGAACCTTTCTGGAAAATTTGAAGGTTTGTGGTTTCTGCGGAAACAACATTAGTTGTTGGGACCTGAGTTTTCCTGTATGACTGGAAGATCTCTGCTTTCAAAAATAAGACAAAAAACATTCTGACCTCTTGAAAAAGAAGGTCAAAAAGACTCAAATATCCTTGAACTGAATTTCCTTTTGTTAAGAATAACAGTCAGTTAAATTTGTAAGGCTACCCTGGCTAACAAGATATCTTTTTCTTGTCTTGCATCATCTTTGTGGTGAACAGTTCTGAGCTCATGATGTGATGGGAGTATGGGGGCATGAAAAAAACCCCTGAGTTTACTGCTCTGTTTTTAATTAATTAATACAGATCAATGGTCTATGAATAGTCTATTCTACAAGCTTTTTTTTCCTGTCCCCAGAAATGAGTCAAAACACACATGAATATACAAGCCTTTCTATTAATTCTTTTATTTTTGTTCATTAGAGTACCAGTCATTTCAGAACTGTAAAGGTGTTTTGATAAACAGAAAAGTTGAAGATCTCTTGGTGTACTCCCTGATCACTGCAAACTGCTGTATGGGTTACTGACTTGTCTGCCTGTTTTGTTCTCCAAGCAGCTGTTAGCTCATAAAGCTGCTTGCAGCACTTATTTTCTTTTCCCAGAGAAGAATCTTTCATCCACAGGAAATAAAAAATGTGCTTAGCTCCTAAGTCATTAATACTGAAGGGTCTGAATTAAAAACAATTCTTGTAATCCTAATGGAAATACCAGCTGCCTCAGTGAAAACTTTATTAGAAGAGTCAGTCACCTGTAAAGCAACTTTTTTTTCTAAAATGGCAGCTTTGTTTGGGTCTAATTATGTGTCCAGTAACCAGTCATTTCATTTTATTGCAGAAGAATGCAAAGTGCCTGTTCAAGTGCTGTTTCTGCTGGTTTTGCTGCCAGGAAAGTTGCTTAAGATACTTTAACCAGGTATGATCTCTCACCTAGTCTGGATGCTGTGTTTGGGTGCCAGCCCCTTAGCACAGCTGTAAAGCTACAGCCAGTGTGTGCAGGCCAAAGTTACCTGCTGGCCATCTAAACTAAACAAACAAAAAAGCTTTCAAGTGCAGATGAAACTTGTTGCAAAGAAATGGGGAATTGACAAATGTGCAAGGTGCAACATTTTAGAGAACTTGAAATAGCCCTTTCAGAGGGCCACTTGCTATTTCTGTAGGTAAGGAGACTTAATGTTTTGTAGAGTTGTGCCAGACAGACTGCTGAAACACAGAGGCTCTGGGTGTAAGGAAGCAACGTAGAATTAAGAAACACACCTGGAAGTGTGTCACTAAACTAGATACAGTGTTTTCCACCTGTTGGTCTTGAATAAAGAAACTTGAACTCCTGGCTGGCTGCCATTATTAGTATATCTGGGAATATGATCCATGATGTTAGCAGTCTTGTCTCAGAAGTGGAAAAGAATTATTTCTGACATGTGGCAGTTTTTCAGATACTGGACACCTATTTTCCCTTTTCTCCAAATGTGTTTGAGCTTTATATACAGCACTGTAAATAGTTAATTTTTCTCTTTGTCTTTCCCCTTGTTTTAAATCTCTGATGACTATGCTATTCTTAATGTGAAAGGGAATCAGGTGTTCATGCTGATTCCGAACTCTGATTTCTTTGTTCTTGTTGCTGAGGGTAGTAGTGAAGTAAACAGGACAATTCTGATAGACGGTCTGGCTTCTTCTCTTAAGTAGGTGCAAATGTTTAATCTTGGACAGCTATGAAGAGGCCATTTTTAACTTAGTTCAGCCTACATTAAATATTTGTGCAGTGAAATCTCTGATGAATTCTCCAGACTTACATTTTCTAGGTAGCTCTTGTGGTCACTGACTTGTTGAGGAATATCAGAGCTCGTTTTGACTCCAGGCTTTCCATTTGTAGTTACCCTTTCCCCTTGGCCTGGCTTCCTGCCTTTCAAAGAGATATCCAGCATCCCAGTGTTTACTTTCTCCAGCTGTTATATGCTATGTGTTTGCTAAAACAATTAATTACAGTAACGTTCTTCCTTTTGTTTCAGAAGGCTGTATTGTAGCTCCTGTTCCCCTAAAAGATTTCCTGTTTCCTAATCTATTGTAGGCAAATTTCTGGTTTTATGAGTTGAGATTTTTAAACTAATGATCATAAATACAATGTTTGCTGTTAGAGAATTGTTTGTTTGTATATCTTTTTGGCAAAGATGATTGTATTCCATGTGTTCCAAATCCAGGGCAGTTTGGACAATGGTTAGAGAAGAAGAAAACCAAGAATAGGCCACAAGATTTAATAGTAATTTTATCTGTATGAAGGGTTAACATTAGTCTTAGGTTACTTCATTTCATAAAGAAATTCATGTATGTAATTAATTTTTTCACTTCCCCCCCTATAATTAATGTTAGAGCCTATTTCTTAAAAAAATATATTTTAATATTGGAAATTTAATTTTATATCTTTAATTTTGTAAAATCTGAGGCCAAATGTCAAAGAGAAAAAAAAAGTTCCTACCACTTCTGCATTATTTTCTTCAATGTGTTGTTACACTGCTTAGGTGATTTAAATTCTTTCTGCTCCTTTATTCAGAAGTTTAATCAGGATTAAACAGTCCCTTGTTTTCCCTTGGAGAAACTTGCAGATGAGAAACAGGTGTGGAGGAAGTAACCAGGGTGATAGAGGGCCAGCTTCTTTCTTCCCGTGCAGAATGAGCCACGTGCTCTGTTATCAAAGAGTACTTTTCAGACTGGAGTACCATCTTGCAGGTGGGATTTAACACTGACTTTGAGAGTTGCATGCATCCCTGAAGTGGCTCATTCTCTGCAGGCTCAGCTAAGTTTCTGTTCAGCTCTTCTGCAAGTTGACTGAAACAGGCCAAAAAGTTATGCTGTCATCTTTCCATTGTGACAGAGTGCTGTGCTAGATGCTGAGACAATTGTCATATTTCCAGTGGTGGTTGTTGGAGTGGTAATGTTAGCCCAGTGTCTTGTGCACATTGCAATATGGATAGTTACCTTCTGCCTTCCTAAATTTCTCCTGGATTTGCAACTGGATCCTGTGCTAAACTGTGGTGTAGTGTTGCTATGTGCTGTTAAACAGTTCACTCCTTGAGCTGTTCCATTTCAGTCATGGGTAGAGTGATTCATGTGTGTGTATAATCTATTAGTAACAATTGTAAAGCACTCTGGGTTCTGTGGCTGAAAAGTCCTTTCTGAAGATAAAGTCATTATCCTTACTTGACAGTTCTGTTTGCCAACACTTGTCAGAATTACCACAGATTTTTCATCTTCTGGCTCTGATGGTTTCAGTATGTTCCAGATAAACATATTCAATCATCTCATGTAAAATCTAGGAGATTGAAATTTCTGTTCTGTAAAAAGAATATACCGTTTTTCTAATGAAGTTTCAGAACTACAAGGTCTGTCTCTCCTGCTTTCTGAAGTTGTATTGGCAGTCTTAACTTCTGATACACCAAAGTGCTCACATATTTTCCTTTTACAGCCTTGTTGCAGTGATTTTATTTTTTTTTTAAACAACGCAACTATTTCAGGACAGTTTGGCTCTTTTGTGCCTGCTTTGTGTTCATCTGCAGTCAGCTGGCAAAGTGACTGCTCCAAGGTGCAGCTCATGTGTTTCTGAAGGGCTTGCTGAGCAGTGTGTGCCTCCTCTGTTTCCATCAGCACAGTTCCTTGCAGCGCAGCCCTCCAGGCCCTGTGACAGCAGTGTTTGACTTCAGCAGCGTGCTCGCCTGCATTTGTTAGTCCTGAGACCCTTCCCCGAGACTGAAAGTCAGCAACTGGCTGGTGTAATAAACCAGAAATCTCTCTAATAGCTGTACATTCATGGCACTTGGTTGTCTCTTGAACTTTGGATGGCAGCCTGTCAGGAGGCTGCAGTTAAATGCTTTGTGGAGAATTCACCTAGATAAGACCAAAACTTGTGCATGCTCATGTAGGCACAGTTCTCCTCTGCATGCCAAGCATATTGTGCCTCACTCCATCAAGTACTTCTTTTTACTCCCAAGAACAATACTGCTTCTAGATACTGAGCTAAATTTTCAATCCTCTTGAAATTAGAGTTGGATAAAATGTTAATCTTCAGTGAAATCATATTTTAAATACGTTTGTTTTTCCTTTAGAGGTGTTATGCTTATGATAATAGGAAATAAAATTTCTTAGGTCTTTACTTGCTCTGTAGGATGAACCGTGTAGGGGATGAACAAGGCTGACTGATTCTTACTTTGATACCTTTCCCTTCTTCCCTATCCCATTAAGAAGAAAGAAGAGAGGGGAAAAAAAACCAGAAAGAGAAAATAAAAGACAATGTAGCAAGTGACTGGTAATTCAGTGCTTTTAAGCAGAAGAATTTATGAACAACTTTCTGGATATGTTCAGTTTGATTTTATTTCAGAAATCTCAAATAAGCAACTACAGTAATGATGTGATCATGATGCACTGGGCACTTAAATCAGGATCCTTGTGATGCAGCCCTAGTTGTTGAAACAGAGCCCATGTGTAACACTGTGATGCTGCAGGAAAAGACACCCAACTACCCTCTGAGGAGAAAGCTGTGTTGGTCCTACCCACTGGATGATAGCCATGGAGAGATTAGATGAGATGCAAAGTAGGAAGCAGGGAAAGTTGAAGGGCTAGATTTTCTCCAGTAAGTCCAAACTGCAAATATAAAGTAGAATGGAAATAAATGAAAGTTGTGCCTTTTGGACTGCTTGGGAAAATTCAGGAGGTTACTGAAGGGTTTCTTACAGATGATGATTAGCCTAAGAACCAAAAATAACTGTTTCTGTATTAGTTGTGTGCTTATTCATGGGAAGTGTGGGAGGAGAATATTCTCCCTGTGTTTGTTAGCCATAGGACAATAGCTGTTAGTTAACAAGGCTGCATAGAGTCAGTCCAGGAAGGGGTGAGATGAAATACTTGCACTGGAAAAAGGGGGGCAAATGCCACTGTACAAATTGCAGTGGGGAGTGGAATATCCTGTGACAAATGAAAGGTAAGAGCAAGCCCTTTAGCATCTGTGAGACAGTAGGGAGGGATAAGAGCCAGACAAGATCAGAAGAAAATTGAGTAGATGTAAATTGTTCATGAGTAAATGTTGTCTGGAAGTGGGAAGAAGGTTCCTAAGGACCACAGGGACAACTGTCTGAAACAGCTCCAAATGTAAGGGCTGGGAGAGGGAGAAGTCCTAAGTGGTTTAAAGAGGGAACTTTCTGCTTAAGATTTGTAAAATCTGCTAATCTGAAATAGCCAGGAACTGGAGTGGCTGAAAGTCCCTTCCAGTCTTATATGTCCTCATCTCTTCAGTGGGGCCTCATAGACCTCTGTTGCTCTCAATTCCCCCCACTACCTGAGACTCATGATACAACTTTCTCACCGGGTCCGTAACTGCTGCCCAGCAGCCACAGAAATGCCATTACCTCTTGCTACAATTGGATTTTATTTTCTGAGGGGCCTCCAGTGGCAGCTGTGACACTTGCAAGCTAAGACACTTAAAAAGGTCCAGCCTGAGCTGCACTGTGTGGATGTAACTAACCAGGGCAGCCCCCAAGAGAGCTGGCAGTAACAAGATCAGGCTGAAAATACCAGTAGAGCAGAGAAAGCTGAACTGGGATGTGAGACCAGCATGTCTCCTGCTTCTTTTTTAAGATGATTCTGTTACTATGGCAATGCCCTCTTACCCAAGCTTACTTTATGAAAGCAAGCCCTAGAATGGAGGACTGAATTCCGCTGTTACACAAAGTAGCAATTATTCTCAACAATTGGGGAACTTAGGGCCTGGATCTGAGCCACAGAGCCTTTCTCATGAAAGTAGCAGGTCAGTTTGTCCAAGGCCTTTGACATTCTGTGTTGTGAGGCACAGAAGGATATTTTCTTTAAATAGGTTTTTTTTTGCATGCTGTGGTATTTGGAAATATGTAAACATTCACATTCCTTATTTATTCATCCTGACACTGAGAAATCAGTGTCTGGTTCCCAGGCCCCAGAAGAGCCAGCAAAGACTTGTGTTCTTCAGAGAGGTGGCAATACAGGACCAACTTGCTGGTGTAAGGATAAAGACTGCTCCTGACCCACTATCTTCCATGCTGTCTGATCAGTCATATGCTATCAGTGCTTTTATTACTTGCTTGTCACCACAGCAGAGACTATGATTGTAAAATACCAATTCATAAAGCAAAGATAAAAATGTAATAGCTATAATATGTATGTAAGGATTAGACTGAGTCTCTTTCTAGCTCAATATTCTATTGCCAACAGTGTCTGTGAGTGAATGCTAAGGTAGAACGAGGATATTGCCCTGCCCCTGTACTGTTTCTGAATCTGTTTGCAGCCTAGGAACTTCTTGAACTGAATGTTTTCTGTGTGTTTAATATCTCTCAGCTGATTCCTTTTCCCTGAACTTCCCAGTCTCCCTTGAGCTCATGTGAACTTTGAGCAGCTAAAGCATCCTTTGTCCAGCAGTTCACAGTTTACAGATTTATAGTGAGAAGAAATAGCATCTGTTTTCAAATTTGGCTCCTGCTACTTCATATGGTCCTCCCTCTGCCTGGTCTTTGTCTGGAAGGAGCAGTGAACCATCTAACCCTACATATCATCTCTGCATTTCTCATGAGTTTGTAGCCCTCTTACTGCATCCTCCTTCAGTCATCTCTTTTCCAGACAAAAGAGCCTGGCCTTCCCCAGACAGAAGACATTCCATACCTTTTGGATCATTCCTGCTGACCTTCTCTCAAACATTTTCGAATCCACTGAAACTTTTGTGAATGGAAAAAGAATGCATTCTGCAGAAAAACACATTTAAATAACATGTTTCTAAATGTTAGCAGGTTCTTAACTGACCATGGTCTACCTTCTTAGCCTTCTCAAGTGGCTTTAATTTGAAAGGCATTAGATTGTTGCCCATACCCTGCTAAGCCTTTTAGTCCAAAGTCCAAAATTATTTGCCAATGTTGGTAATGGTTTGTGTGTGTTAGGTGTTCTCTGGTGAGTAAGGAGGAATCATTTGAGCTCCTTTCTGTGCCGCACTGAATTTCATGGAAGCACACATTTACTTAAACATTTGATGTGTTATGTTAATGAGAAAGCGTAGATTTCTGTGTGGCTGGAGGGGACCAGGGTATGGGATCTGTATGAGAAACTTGAGAAATGTGAGGAAAGTGTATGGAAAAAGATTCTAGGCTGAACAAGGAACTTCCAAATATTTGTTTACTTCTCAGAACTGTATTTTTTGCCGAAAGGTAGAGATCGCTTGGCTCAGTCTTGTGCTAGTAATATTCTTGCTTTGCCTATGTCTGACTAGTTTTGTAGCCTTCAGCAGTTTATTAATTTTTTCTCTCTTATAATGTTGGATTATTACCTGGCTGCTTTTGTTTCTTGAACATTATGATTAGTTAATGTATGCAGGATTCATTTAAGTTGTAACTGTTATAAATGCCATTTTTTATCAACTGCTTTGTGGCATGACAAATCTCTGTACAGGTAATACACAGTCTCCAGCATTATTTTCAGTCTTTCCAAGATAACTGTTCTAGTTAATAAATATCAGAAATTCTTTTCATTGCACATTCTTTGAATGCCAAAGTGGCTACTTCAGAGTGCAAACAAATGGGTATTTATTTTAATTTGGAAACAGTGTTTGTACAAGTGCACGTGCATTTTCAACAGTCTTATTTTTAAAACACATTTTTTGCAATTTATAAATGAATACAGAATCTCTGTTTAATTTATTGGCAAAATTTATACTGACCTCACCAGATCAGGATCTGCTGTGTGATTTTAGTTCTTAGGGGACAGAAACAAACTTAGAAAACACTTTTCCATTTTGTGTGTCAGTTCCCTGTGTGTTCAATGGGAATGATGAAACAGACTTAACTTACAGCATGGTATAAAGATAAGTCTGGCCATGTCTGAAATGTGCAGTGACAGTCACAGAAGGCAGACAGAGGCAGCTTGATGTGATGCCATTTCTCCTATCCCGTGTCCCGGGCCAGCGAGGCTCCTGCTCGCTGGTCTCCATGCACTGCCAGCTTTGCTGCTGCCCCATCCTGGGACATCACGGTGTGACAGCACTCTGCCAGGAAAGGAACAGCATTGGATAAATGAAACTTTCCACAGAAAGCATTTTTTCCTATTTAGGAATTAAGTGATCTTCCTTATTTAAACAGATTTTTATGCAGATACTCTATGTGTTTCTATAGAATTCCTTGGCATCTCTGATTTTTCTTAGAGTAGGCAATAAATCCATGGTCTTTATTTACACTTTTCCAGCTATGGATGTATTTGATACCGTGTAAGTAGAATATTTACAGAATGTCACTGATTTTTTCACTTATTATCACAGAAAAATTAACTATTTTTTCATATAAAATAAGTAATATCCACAATAAAGAGGCAAAGAATCTTTGCATTTAATTTCTTCCTTTCTCTGTAATATTTTAAGGTAATGTCAGTACAGCTTTACTACACTACAGTATGTTACAGGAATTGCTCTGGAGTAAAACTGGACCCTACAGAAATAAATTTTCTTTGCCTTCAGATATCTGCTTATTTTATATTTTGACTTGTAAGTAAGAAAAACCAGATTTTTGAATAGGAAGTATTTTCAGTAGGCCACTATAATTCACTTTCAGCAAACCAGGTATGGGCTGGTTTTTTCACTTCCAGATGAAGCAGAAAGTGATGGAAGTACCAAATACGTGTTGGGGTGTGTATGTTCCTTCAGAACAGTGGCTCCTTGCACACTGTGGTTCTTGTTGACCAAACCAGATGTGACTAAAGGTTTTGTAGCATAATCTGCATTCTAATATGTTGAGTAAAGGGAAACTATCCATAAGAATTGCTGGTAAAACCAAGCATACATTTAAAGTACTGAGTGCTGCTTTTCTTAGCTGATATTTTGGATGTCGTTTCAAAACCTTGTTGAAGAGTTCCATAAAGGGGACATATAAGTCAATTTATGCACAAGTGTGAAAATAGTCAAATCCATGAAGGTAAATATTCTGTCTTCCCCATCTGTCCAGGCAAGTTTCCAAAAAAAGGAAATCTTGTAAAATTTTCAAAGCATTTTAAAACTGGGAGTGCCCCTATTGTTTGTTGAAGTTCAGAGTGGGGTGGGGTTTGTGGTCTAAGTCAGTGGTTTAGTCCAGGATCCTTTAGCTGTTCTTTTCCAGTAATTTTCACAGTTGGTTTCATCTTTCATGAAAAGGTTTATTTTATGGCTATAACCATAAGCTTGAATTTCACTAGCATATAAATAGTTTGAAAGCACTATGTATACAAGCTTTTTAATCATCAGCTTTTAATGACTTGGTAAATGCATAACTTCAGTATTTTACTTAATGGTTTGCCAGCAGTCTTGGAGATATATCGCAAGTAAGTTTGGATAGTGTGACTCCAGGTGTTTCATGGCAATTGTCATGTTCATTCACAGAATGAAGGTAGAGAACTTTGTTGTTTTAAAGTAAAATGGATAAAGGTGGGTTCAGAAATTTATTTAGCCACTATTGTAGCATTTGCTATTGGTGGAAATTATGTAGAAAAACTCTTTGGAGTTAGAAGTGTAGTTGTTACTGTAACTTAAAATTGACATATTATATAATACAACTCTTTATATTCATAAAGTCAGTATTTCCAAATAGTGTCTAAGGCTTTGCATTTTGCTAAACTAAAATCTAGATTATGAGTCTTTCCTCTCACTGCATTATTATCTTACTTCATTTCAGCATGCATACACAACTACAGCCATAAATGGGACAAATTTCTGTACATCAGCAAAGGATGCTGACTGTATTCTGGCAAGGAATCCTGCTAAACTTGCATCCGTTAGCTGTTCTGGAGATTTTCTCCTATTTCTAGGAAAGGTAAGAGTAAGAAAAGTACTGTTCTGTAAGAACGAAGTGAAAAATCAGGTTTATTTTTTTTATATGTCTAAAGTAACTGAAGTTTATGCTTGTTAAACTCAGTGTTGATAATGCTATAAAATGAGTTCAGGAGAGAAGAATGTTTTAGGAATTTCAACCTTTCTGTAGTCTTTGCAGTGTTATTTAGTTGTGTTACAATAGTGTCCTTGGAGCCACTCTTGCAGTGCCAGTTGCAACAAGTCTTTGGTAGATACACAGCAAAAAGACTGCCTCTGCCCTTGGAATTTACACATGGCCTTGAACACAAGGCGTGACAACTGTGTGAGGCTGGAAACTGCTTAGCTGTCTCCCAGATGAGATGTGCTGCTAGCATATTGGCTGTAATTGCCTCAGGATTTTGGGGGGTTGGGGTTTTTTTAGATTTAGATTTCTACATGGTTAATGAGGTTGCACTTCTTTCTCACTGCCCTTTACAGGTGTTTGTTGTATGCTTTACTGTTTTTGGAGGATTGATGGCATTTAACTACCACCGGGAGTTGCAAGCTTGGGTAGTTCCTCTGTTGCTGGTTGGATTTTTTGCCTACCTGATGTCCCACAGCTTTCTGTCTGTGTTTGAGGTGACAGCAGATGCCATGTTCCTTTGCTTTGCTATTGATATGGAAACAAATGATGGAACTGCAGACAAGCCATACTTCATGGATCAGGACCTGCTGGTAAACCCCTGTGATAACAGCAAAGATATTTGAGCTATTCTAAGCTTTTGAGAACCTTTTCTTTCCCCAAGACCTAGTAATTTGAACCCATAACCCATGCCATTTCCTTTCCAGCACCTTAGAACAGGATGGACTTAGGGATACAAGTCATACATTAATTTATAAACTGAAGTAAATGGCTCCCTGTGACTCCTATGTGCTAGCTATGATCTGCTGCCTTCTTTTAGATCATAATCTGTTAAGTAGTGGCTGACTATTTAGGTCTTGTTAGATATATCTTCAATATATTGTTGGTAATTAAAAAATGAAGGAGTAGATGAGCTAGCTGCAGAAATTTATCTATGGTGTGCCCTAAGATTAGTGTTTATATTTATTGCAATTCACTGTCCAATGAGAAAAAGTAAACAAGGAGCTTCTTGTTGCCAAGAGCAGGTCAGGGGTCTATTTCACATCCTATGGGTGCTGTGCATCTGAACAAGCTTTGTGGAAACCTGAGTTGCTCTGCTTCATACCTTTACAGAATCTTTGCCAAAACACTGTCTTCTGTCTTTTGATTAAATTCTTCTGCCTCTGGACTGATTGTTCTGTGTCTTTACCCTTGTAATTACCATACTGTATTACCATCAGTATGTAAGTAATAGCAATGGAGAGTGGTATCTGAAATAGGTGTCATCCCTTTCTTATGGAGAGAATATTTGAAGATGCAGATTTTTTTTCCTATCCTGCTATTTTTGTCAGTTGTCTTCTCCCTCATATAAACTATGCAACAAAGAAAATCTTAGTGATTCATGAAAAACAAACTCAGCAGCCAGAGTAACTCACATGACATGAATGTTCTGGATGCATTTCTTCAGGACAGTGTCTGAAGAACTGTTTTGGTTTTGTTTATTTGTTTGTTGTTTCTTTTAATTTTTTTAATGTTGTTGTAACAGTCTCTGTAATGTTCACAGAATTTCATTGAGAACCAAAAAACAAAACAACAAAAAGGCAGCGTAAAGATAGGCTTAACACTTTGTACAGAAGAAAGCAGATATATGTGCTTTGGCTTTGTTTCAGAACAGTACTTATGCACTTGTCCTGGATAGGGCCATAACTGAATAGAAAACTCTGAAACCTTGATCTCTGTTCTTCCCGCTCTGTTGTGCCAAATACTAAAATACTTCTTAAGCCAATTCTTCGTGAAACAAACACTTCCAAACTTTGTAGTAGTTTAACTCTGGCCTTAATTCCTTGTAATTAGTTATGCCCTAGGGCTGTGGGTGAAAAGAGGATTTCCCACAGGGCTAAGGAGTCTTCTAAGCAGGACAAGCTTGTACCCTTGTATGGAAAAACCGGGGGCAGCACATCCAAACTCCTCCTCATTGTATGATCAAGAGTAAGTTTGCTCACATAGCCAAGAATTTGGAGTTTCCCAACCCATGAAGGCATTTGTCTGTGTTACAGTCGGCTCACAAACATCGCGGGGGTGGAAGGGAGGCTCTGTGGCCCTCAGGACAGTATGCAGCAGTGGGCGGAGAGCTGGGTCAGGGATTTCATACAGCCAGAGTCCTCATTCCTACAGTGAGAGATGTAACAGAGATTCTTGATTCATCCTTCTCAGTCGCATTCATCACTTCTGCTGCCTCTGCAGAGTTCCTCCTGGTATCACTCAGTGTCATCCAGCCAGGAACCAGCTACAGTTTCTTAGCCCCAGGCTAATTATCTTCCTTCACCAGCTATTTTTATTTACATAATGGTTTGTTTTCCCAAATGATCTTGCCCTGGTTTTTGCTTGTAGACCTTTGTGAGTCAGAGTAACAAGTTAACAGAAGGGCAAAAACACAGAAGCACAAGACCTTTCCAGGATAATGAAGATGGAACAGAGCTCCAACCTATGGTGAGACAGGAGCATGGGATATGTATTTATCTGCCAGCTAGTGTGTTTGCCTTGTGTGTCCCAAGAAGAATGGATGTAGGTTTTCATTTATCTCCTGATGTATCACAGCAACAAACGTGCTGTACCCAGTATCCTGTTTTTGTTTCTATTGCTTTCCCTCTTCAGGAAACCCTCTGCTGGTGCAAAATGGATGGATCAAATATTGCCTCTAGTCCTTCTTCCCATTCCCCATTGTGCCCAGCAGAGGAAGAGAAAGTTTGGTAAGGAGGTGGAAGATCAATGCTATTCAGATAGTCTTTCACATGTCTGCTGTAGCAAAGTCAGATGAGCAGTAGGCTGCTTAATTTCATGCCAGAACTGCTGAAGTTCCAGAGCTGTAATATTAGAGGCCTTCCCTCTCCACCTTTCTTCTTTCTTTCTTTGTTTTGTCAGTATATGTATTTATTTACTGTTTTATGCTGGGGTAACAAAGCTGAGGTGCCAGAAGGGAGTGATTCCCCACACCCAGGCTTGGGAAAGTCCTGAGAGTAAACATGCACTGACATCTGAAAAAAATATTGCAGATTACCCAACTTGAGAAGCTGCCCCAGCAAGTTCAGAATCAGGAGTGATTTTCCCCAAGCACTGAGGGGGGCCAAGCTAGGGCTGCCAGAGAAAGATTCTGTAGCAACAGTTCCTCTAACACCTACACTTCCTGGGCACTACTATGAGTGTCTTCTGCTGTCACAGCTACTTACACGAGGGTAACAGATGTCAGTGATTTTTCTTGACCTTCTTTCAGGAGGTACCAGGCTCTAGCCAACTCTCACACAATTTTGTGGGCATTCTGCTACAGGCAGAGCACTGCTCCAGTTTATTGCTACAGTGGGGGATAGTTGTACTTAATTTGGGTCTGTTATTGCATTCTTGAGTAATTTTTTGCCAAGTATGGAAACCAGAGTGAGTGGGTGTTATTCCCTGCAAGAAGATTGTGGATTTGAGACACAAAAGAACCTTAATTGTTTTCCCAGTTTACTCTTATGACATTTAAATGCAGAAACAGAACTAGTGCTACACATTATTTGACTCCTTCTTTCTCTCTTTGTAGACTTGAATGTGAAGCACACCAGGAAAAATGAAAGCAGAGAAGAAATAGCAGAAACAGTCATAGAGGAAAAGGAAAGGTTACCAATATCCCAGGACAAAGTATTAGTTCTCTAAATCTGTTGTACTTTCTGCACTGGTAAAATGACACACAATCTGTACAAATAAAGTATTTTGTGTGTCATCACATCTGATTATTACTACACTTGTTCTGATGGTCTGAAAGTTGTTAATAAACAAACTCCTTGTAAACTTCTATGTTGTCAGACTAAAGTTACTAAGTCAACAAGGTCATGGAGCTGTTCCTTTTTAGCTTTTTGGTATGTCCACTAATGGGATTTTTTCATGCTCCTCTGGAATGCTGTGCCAGTCATCCCTGGATCAGTAAATATAGAAACATTTGTAGAGGAGGCACTCTGAGATGACTGTTTCCTGACTTATTCTGCATATCTGAACAGCCAGTTAAGGAACAGACTGAGCTCATTGATGAAAAGTACCCTTGACAGAAATTTTCTATAGTCAAGATAATTAGCAGCTATGAGGTAAGTGTCTTTTAATTATATTCTTTTGGGAATGGTTTTTACAAGTTAGTATCATAAACTATCCCCCAGCTTTACTCCAAAGGGCAGGTGAGGAATAGTCCTTGATTTTCTGTAGGTAAAAATAAACAACTAGCTTTCTTCTGCGACTGAAAAGATGAAGCAGAAAAATTTGTATCTGGATTTAGAGCTTGACAAAGTAGTAGATGACAGAGAGAAAGAAACAGGACAGATATGAGATAAAAGTATGTTATAAATAATACTTTATAGAAATGTTAGCTGTAACATGGGTTTGAAACATGCCATGGAGGAATGTAGCGACTGTCAGGACTCTAGTGAGAGAGGAACGTGGTTAAGTGTAGGCACTTTTAGAAAAACTAACTTGGTAACAAGTCTGTCAGCATCTTCTTGTGAGCAATTTTGAGGTTTGTTTAAACTTTGTACCTGGATCCTAATTATAATACACTGCATGGGTTCCACCTCATTCTGAATATGGGATAGTTCTAGATTTTGCTTGGTGGCACATTTTATTTTCTCTGTTCAAAAGCTCCTTTGTTTGAGGTGGGAAGATGACTACAATCAGAGATTTCAGTAACGTACTCATCAGTATAGGAAGTGAGACATCACTGCAGGTTAAGTGACTCAGAAGCTGCCTTAATGAATAGATTGATAAACCCTTGATTAGTCACAGCTTGGAAATGACATACAGAAAAGTCATTGATGGCCTAAATAAGAAATCTTTCAGCTAAATACTAATCTGCTGCTGAAAGGAGATTAGTTATCTGTTAGGGAATGCTAAGAAATACTTTTTATTCATCATTTATTTAACTTTAATTTAATATGAGCCACTTCAAGAAGTGTTGAATATGGGATAGATGACGAAAAAGGGAAAGAAACAGATTAATTACCTTCTGCCTGGCAGGTGAAGCTGATAATCTGCTGTCTGTGACTTGGCACCTTTTATTATTTAAAACTGTACACTTGGGTACTTCTGGTGTTTGGCTTGTGAATGCTGTGGGAACTGAAAATCCTAATGAATAAAGAATAGCTTTCTAACCCTCTAGAACAGCTCTCTAACACTGAGAGACTGTGCAGATATGATACTTACAAAGGGGCAAAACTTTTTGTCTGCTATGGGTCCCAGTAAGATTGCTTTCAAGTAGCGGCATCTTCCCAGTGTAAACATGGTGTTTACCAACTTACAAAGCATAAGAGGTTTGCTTGGAAGTTGAAAAAATCAGTTCTTATTACACACTAGGGATTTTTGTATGTTGTTTTGTTTCTTCTGTTCAAATACATGAAAAAGGTGTGCAAGCAGTTTAAAGCCTAAGGTTTAGATTCAGAAAAAGCTGGAAGGAGGGCATGGTCAGGCTTTAAAAAAAAAGACAATGGTTTCACCCAAATTATAAAAACGATAAAGCTTTTGCTGTTGATCATTTCTGCATTCAGTACAACAGTTCTAAATTGTTACATGCTATTATCTTGAAGGGGGAGCAGGTCTTAACAGATACCTTGCTAATAATTCTCTCACCTCAGATGTAGGGTTTGGACCAGTGACGTCTAGAGATCCTTTCTAATTTAACTTCTGCGAAATAAATAAGCTTAAGACTTACATAACGAATAGGTCAGTTGAAAGTCAGATCACTACATCACACTCAACAATAATAGAAACTAATGGAAGAAGGAGAAACAATTTCTAGTCTTGAAAGAAGAATCCTTCACAAGTCCAAAACTTGCGAGTATAAAACATTTCATATGTAAATGCAGTAAGTTTAAACTGCAGTAAACACTTTTCAGATATATTTAATTTTTTTGAAAAAGTCAGAATCTGCAACATTGGCCCCACTAATACATGCTATTTTTTCTGCTTTTATAAACAGTGCAGGTAAATTAGTACAGCCTGTCTGCACTCCACGGTGAAGAAGAAAGCATTCTCCATTCCAGAATAAAGCTCTGCTATCAGTAATCAAGTAAATCGGATTGCAGACCAGCAGGAACAAAGATTGGGTATCTCTTTATGTAATCTAAAGCAAGAGTGTTTTGAGTTCTCCAAGTGATGGCACAAAGGCTATAGGCTGAAACAGAGGCAGCAAGAAATATGTGCAATTCCTCACTGGCCTTGAGAAAACCGCAGAGATTTAGTGAACAGCTAAGGATCTCTGGTCATAACCTTGCAGTTGTGAAGAGGGGAAGTGAACTCGGCTGTGAAGGAGCTACATTCCTTTCCTATTAAGTCAGTATCACTCATTCTTGGGAGATTTTTATAAGGTTGTTAGATTAAATCCCATGGAAAAGAATGAATCCAAACTGCAACAGACAGGAGTTCTATATTACCCTTAACACAAGCAAAGGTGATGCTGATTTGGTAATAGTTCTTCTGATATCTAATCTTTAAGAATGGTAGCATAACAAATGAGACAAGATCTTCTACATACCTTTAAGAAAAAAATATTTATTTATAAAAATACACTGGGATCAGTTTGAGAAGTGTGGCAATAAATACAGTTCAAGGAAGAAAAAAGCATTTCTACATGGATATATTATGGCACAATAAAAGGTAAATGCACCATCAATCATGAGACTTCTGTTGGCTCAAGACTTTGTACAAGCTCCCTTTTAGTAAGACAACTATTTCTAAGTTTGGTCAGTGTTGATAATGGAATGAATACACAATCACAAATGCACACTTATGTCTAATGCAGGACTTACCAGTAGCAAACAATACCTTAGAAACATAGCAATGATATTTAAATCACTAATGGGATATCTTAAATTTAATTGGCAAAGACCACATGTAACTTTAAGCATGAAATTTTTAACTCCTCTGGAAAACAGAAAAGCTGTAAGTATGTAAAATGAAGGCTTAATATGGTATGTAAATACCTCTTTGAGTAGAGATTCTGAGAATGCATAGCTCCTTATTAAACAACCTGGCTGTACAAGAGCTCTCCCCCTTTCACAGTATTCCTTTACTTCATATGCAGTTATTGTTTATGCTGTAGACTACAACTGTTACAGCACTAAAGGCAACTAGACAGGGAAAGGGCAGAGAAAGGAAAAAGGAATGTATGTAAGGCAGTATTTCTTTAGGTACATTAAGCGTAGTGTGTAGGAAAGACAGGTAACAATTCCACAAGGCTAGTTTCGTTCTTACTGAATAAAATAATGGACTAATACTGAACTTTTGATGCAAAGCTAATAATCAATGCCCTGGTCGCTGTACTGACCATGATAATCTCTTTGATAGTCATCTTGGTACTCTCCGTGATAGTCATCTGGGTATTCTGCCTGATAATCACTATCGCTGATTTCTGACCCATTAGTTCCTGTCCCTTGGCTGCCGTTATGGATGACGGGTTCTGTTGGTGCAGCACAGTACTTGGGGTCATACACTTGCCGTCCAAGCCCATATACACTCATTCCCTTCTGTGAAGCTACTTTGTTGGTACCCATTTGTAATGAAATAGTTGAGTTATCCACAGGTTGTAATATGTGCTTCTGATCGTAGATGTCTCTTCTGGTACCTGGTGCCAACATACCAGCCTAATAAAACAGGATTGTAGAGGTTCAGTAAGAAGGTCAAGAGCTGTGATTACTAGATTTATGATTTCAACTAGTACTCCTTACTGAAAGTGCTAGAAAGTAGGAATTAAAGTATAACAAAACAGCACAGCAGCATGAGCTCACTTGTAGGTAAGTCACAGAAGAAGGTTCAATTTACATTCCTCCTTGGAAAGAATATACTAAGTACTATAACTATGGTGTTGCCTGGAAGTAATTTCTTTTTTTGCCTCTGTCTAATTAGTACTTAAAATGAAGTTACTGTTTTCTTCTGGTATAAAACTGCCAGCCGGAAATTCTAGAATCACTGGGTCATTTTTATGCCTTAAGACATTCAGCACAGAACACACTGGTTAATGATTAGAAATTCAAGTTCTTCAATTACTGCATAAAAGCACGGCTGAACTGTACCCACTTGCTGCTGCCTCTTAGACTTTGCTGCTGTGTGTCACTCACAGACTCTCCTATGTCACTGGCTCTCCCTGGTTGAGAGCTGTATCCATTCTCAGTGTCCCACAGTCCGGCTTACCTGACTGGCTCCTTTGTTAGTGCCCATCTGTAGGCTAATCGTTGTCTGGTCAAATGGCTTATCAGTTTGCATTTTTGGATCATAGAGATGTCTTCTAGTTCCATAAGCAGTCATGCCTGCCTGACTGGCACACTTGTTGGTTCCCATCTTTATTAGGGGAAGGAAGAGGTGGACAGAAAAACCAGTTTTTATTTGTATATTAAGCTTAGTATAAGAAGACAAATATGATTGGTAACTGTGATGGCTGACAAAAAAAAAAAAAATTCAGTGCAGGCTCTCCTCATGTAGCTTGACCACTACCCTAACAAATTACCCCTTCTCCTTACTCATTTTCAAAAGGAAAAACAGAGGCAGCTGTCATCCTAAGGCATTTCAATGACTGGCATGTGCCCAACTGCATTGCAGCTGGAATGGATGTAAGCCTCAAAATGTAATAAGTAACTTTTACCTTGAACAGTAATGATTCTTTTATACTGCCACAACTTCTCTACCACAGGAATTTTAAGATTTTATTTTGGTTTTTATGGCTATTAAGAAAAGTGGAGAGAAAAAAAGTCTCTACCATACAAGGAGCTTTAGCTATCCAAAACCTCCTGCTTTAAAACCACTTTAAAAGGCAGAGATGGCGCTGCTAATATTAGCTTTTCATTTCCTCCTTATCAATCTTATACAGCAGCTTTAAAACAAATAAACCAATGTTCCAGGCAGTCACTTGAACTTATAAAGCCAATCAACTGCTTACAAGAATTAAAACCTCATTCCTCCTTCCATGGTAAGAATATATTGTAACTCTGCAGCTGGTTTCGTACAAACAATGTATCAATTAATCAAAAAAAGAAAATTGTTCTCAAATTAACGAATTAACTGCAAACTTAGCATTTCATACTTACCTGCAGGCCAATTACACTTTGACCAGCTTTTAGTTTTCCTGCATCAAAACTTCGTGCTTGTTTCTCTGCATATTTGACACCAATATCAATTGTAGTATGAAAACCTTTAGTTTTTGCCTATTTAGGGAGAGGGAAAATAAGAGTATTCAGTGGTTGAAGTATATTTTCTGTTCCTGGAACACTGGCTTTACAGTCCTGACCCTAGGCTCTCAAATGATGCCACAAGCAAGTCTGTGACAGACTGTGTGTCAGGGCTGAGAGCATGTAACAGTTCCCCATGCCATTTGAAGGTGGCACTCCAAAGCTACTGGAGTCAGAAGGATATTCTGCAGGGATTAGTATTCTCCTGTGAGCCTCCCCTGTCCTGTGTATGTACATCACACCCAGGGCGAGGCCACGTCCAGTCAGGAGCCCTCACTCTGAACTCCAAACCTTCCATGGGGCACATGGTAGCACAGAGCCCACTGAAGGACAACCTCTGCACTACCTCAGACTCTCAGTCCTGCGTCCTCTCCTGACAGGCTGTATGCTGTTTTCTCTACTTGCATTGGTTGTAAGGGTGCTTCTGGACTGACAAGTGGATTTGTGCCAGCTCCAGGGGTACAAATACTTACCAGACCTGCTAGTGCCACTAGAGTAGTCTGTACTTGAGTCATATTTCCATTTTCAAAAAGATCATTTGCTTCAAAAATATCATGTGGCTTCATACCGTAGACTTGGATAGCTTTGATAAAATTTCCAATGTTCTCCAGCTAAACAGAAACAAAAAAAGCCAGTTTTCTACTCAGTGTTTCAAACTGGAAACTGATTTTAAAACTTTCTGTTGTTGGTTGATTTGTTTGCTTGTTTTACACAAGTTCTTTGTCTTGTGCAAACTTGACAAAATAGTTGGCATGGTTAAGAGTCACTGGTGGGAAGTCTGGGATTATTTTTTGTTAGTTTTAATACAGATTTCAGAAATCTGACTAGGGGGTTATCCAGCCTGGCATCTCTCCATCAGTGAGTATCATAAACTTTGTCAGAGTGGGCTTTGATATGAAAACTTGTCTCAGCTGTGTGTCCCTTCCAAGAGAAATTCTAATCTAAAACCTGCTTCAAATTCAAAAATTCAACATAGTGGCCATGCTATTTGACTTGGACTGAAGATATCTTGCTTACCTCCTGGGACAAATAAGCTTTGGAGTTTATTAGCACTATGTGCTGTAGAAATTGGAAAGCAGTATGGAATACAAAGAGTAAGGACTGAATCTCATCTTTCCTTCTGAAGTCTTAAGAAGTATTAAAATTTTTTAAAAAATAAAAATCCTCCACGAGATTTAAAAGTGTTCAATGCCAAGGAAGCAAGGAGGTTGACATAGCAGCATTGAACTAGACCCAGCAACAGCAAAGGCAGTCAGCTCTAGGCAGCAACCATTTCAATGCTTGTTCTAAATGTACGTTGCATCCTCTCCAGATGCTTTCTCAGGAGGACACTTCATGCAGCAATGTCTAGGTACAAGCAAGCTTTGACCTAACACCTTGCAGCACTGCCTGGATAGAAAGCTCAGCCACGATTTAATAAAAAGTAAACAGCTTTGTTTTCTAACTTGGAAAAAGCCTCACTATAGGGCTCTTAAGTTCTTCTTCCTTGTGACAGCTCAACTGAACAGCCAAAGCTCTACCATTAAATATGTATACTCAATTGCCATTGATGAGCCACCCCAGCTGTAGCTGCTGCTTTCTGTTAAACATTGTTCATGTATTGTGCAGTATCCTCAGCTGCTGGATATGTATCATATGCAAACTTGGTGCTACTAATATTTAAGATGTACCATATTCACAGCAAATTTGTTAATACAGAACAAAAGAATTGTTTGGGGGTTGAAGGGGTTGAAGGTGTAGTTCTGGGTTTGGGTTTTTTTTGTTTTACCTGGTGCCAATTTAGTTTTGATTGATTAATTTTCTTCACTGATCCTGGCTGCAGCTTATTTATAAGCCTGGGGAGGTGAAAAAGAGGGAAATGCTTAAACAATAAATCTCATCCTTATATCATCTGTGCAGGCATTATATAATACTTTCACTCATGCGTTATTAGTTGCATTAGTTTCATCAAAATGGTTAATTTTTTTGTTTATACAGCGTGCCTAGCTCAAATTTCAAGTCTAGTAACTCTAACAGACCATGAGAGTTTTTGTGTGCCATTTGATTACTACAGAAATGAGCTTCACCAATTAATTTAGAAACACTTAGAAATCTTTGCTGAAATATAAAGGAGATTTAAGTTTTCATTTTTACCACAATTACAAAGAAGTCTCCCGCCCTACAGTCAGCCATCTTTGACTGTTATTGTTGGTGTCTTTTGAAGGGGACTTTTCAGAAAGTCCCTTCTTACTTCCTCAGAAAAATAAGGTTACTTATTAAATGCTTACTCGCATAAGATTATGCCATCTTTTAATCCCAGTTGAAAGTTTGGACCAATACTCAGCCCTGTAACCTCTTCCATCCAGTTACGCAGATCTTCTTCTATTTGGGGGTCATATTTCAGGGCAATCTGTAACACAAGCAGTTATAAAGTTACTTTGGGAGAGAAATCTTCAACTCTTTCCCACTCCAAATCCATTTCAGAGTATGCTATAGCAGTTATCCTGTAATTTTGTTGCTGGATTTTTAAATTGGATTTTATATATCAGAGTGCAGATCTAAGTACTTCAACTATAGTGTTCATGGCTTTCCTAAAGGTCTATTTGCAAAAAGCACTTTGAAGCATGTACCATGCTTCCCTAGTGTAGGAATTGCTGGAGCTTGTGAACAGTCTTTTGACAGCTGCAGAGGAATGATGCCTTTTTTTGAAAAAAGATTTGACCCAAGTTGCACTTTGGCAGGAAGTAAGAAAAGGAAATAATGTGTTATGAACACAAGAATTCTGAATTGCCGTGCCATCAATACTACTGCTCACGTGTACATTTCTGCCTGGGAAATTTTATATAATAGATTCGAAGCTGAAGATTATGGTGGCTTTGCTTTTATAGCTAGTTTATGATTAATGGAAATGACCTAGTAAGTTTTCCCCTTGTTGCTACAACATTAAGAGTTATCTTGCTGGGGATTCTGGGGATTCTGTGTGCGTCTTTGTTTAACTTTAACTTTTATTGTGCCTGCTGTTTCTCTTTTCTCTGACCTTGCAGGAAGACCAATGGAATAAACTGTGATCTCATATTTTAATTGCAAAAAAAGAAAACCTGCAATAGTCTTTGAAGTTAAAGGCATCAAGCAGAGGCCCAGAGCTGTTAGCAAGGTGACTTAAAAACTCTTTTTCCAGATGTTCAGACTTCATTACTCTGTGTGTCAGTTTATGTTTCAGTAACTAGAAATCAACCCATGTGAAAGGAATACTGAAAGCCACTGAACTTCAACAATGCTGGCTGCCAACAGCCTCCGTGTTCCTCCACTGTGGCCTTTGTTCCCCTCCCCTGAACAAACCCAAAAGCAGTTTCCTTCAGCCTAAACCTGTCACCTCCACAATACTTTTCAATATTGGTGAGGTGGACAAAAGGGATTCTATCACTGAAAACATCATTACTTTTTCTGTAAACAAAACAAGATTGTGTGGGATAAATAACCTCCACTAGTGTGGAAGTTGGCAACACTTTTCCACCTTCATTAGTTGTCTCACATGGGTCAGTTAGCAAGGTGGGAGAGACGGAGCTACTGAGAGAAACCGGACAGGCAAGCACAGAATGCACTTGCAGTGTTTCTAACTCAAGGAAAAGCAGCTCAGCTACACCAGGTCCTCACAAATTCCTAAGAAGGAACTCATGCAAAGCCATTCACATTCAGATCAAAATGTACATTTCAGACCTTTTACATATATTAAGGCTTCAGCCCAGCTATGAGCAGCTATATTGATACTGCAGGAGATAACAATTCCAACCCATCTGAATTACTTGGATAGAAGCATTTGCTACATTTTAGTTAGCATTAGTAATCCCTGACTCCAAACTGACCAAGCTAAAAATTACAGTACTCTGTTCTCTATTTTTCTTCTAAGAGGAATGGAAAATTCCAGTATCTCTGGCTGTACTTCAAAAACTTGCCTGAGTAATACTTATTTTCCTTAGACTATTTGTAATAGTAGTGCTATGGTGCCTTAGTTACAGATCAGGATAATGGACTGAACCATCCCTACATTCAGATCTTGATTAAGGTGTAAAAATTTGTGCAGTATTCTGCACAAGGTGACAAGGAAAATGTCATGACTTTTTTTTTTTTTTAGCACACCTTTTGGGTATTAGATAGCTAAGATGAGAAGCAGACTAGAGAAGCTAACTGAAGTTCACAGCTTCACAGAGGACATTGCTGTGTTTTTGTCTCTTTTGAGTCAGTAAATACGGAAGCCAGTAGGAGTGAGGACCCTAAAGGCTTCTGCAAGTGTGGCAATTTTAATCTTTCTTGGCAAGCATATAAAAGGCAAACGTTTTCCTCCTTTAATACTAAGTGCATTCCATATGTGAGATTGCAACAGAACTGACTATTAAATTGCTGCCCCCATTGCTTGGGGAACTTAGAAATAATCAGACGGAATTTTATCACTTCTGAAAAGTATTTGCTTTATGTTGGAGTACATTACCATGTGTTCAAATCTTGAGTTTTTTAAGAGGTTTTAAATTGTCCTGGAGTATCACTACAGTGGTTATCTAGAGACAAGAAGTAAAAAATGCTTATACATATGAGGAGACTTGTCTTATTGCCATTAAAAGCATAACTATTAAATCTGCTAATTTTTGGAATTGTCTTCACCTGGTGCAGTTTGACTTCAATATGGTAACATCTTTGTTCTGATTTTTGAGCTGATGGAAAACTAGGTTACAAAAAGTGAAAATTGGTGCTAATTTCTTTGCAAATTATACTCAATCTACTTGAAAAGTTAGAGATGTGGAAATTTTAAAATCAGCTTCCAAACATGTGAGAAGAACGGGTTAAACAGGAAGAGTGACTGGTCAGGTACTACCAGAAGCAAGGCATTATGCTTACTGTGAATTCTTAGCTCTTCTACTCCCAATGGCACAACCAGAAGTTATGTAACACTAAGTTAGTGAATATTTCATATTTTCCACATGCGTATATCAGAGTTGTTCCAGTTTTCCTTTGATTGCTATCTATGACGTGGAGCTGGAAGCTTTGATATAAATGTAAAAAACTATGTCTTTTTCCATTACTACTAATCAACGTGCCAACATTTGATCCTTTATAAATACTGAACTTTTGTGGAAGAGACTTAAATCTTACAAGTTTACAGCAAAAGAAAGCATTGTCTACTGAAAATGAAAGCAGAAGCTAAGCAGCTTCATTCAAAGTATCATCAGTGACATGAAAATAGGTAGTTTCAGAATACTGCAGAAATGATTCAATTGTAGCAACGGATATAAAGATTTTATAGAAGTTTAAAATAAGATAGCAGGAAGCCAACTGTTAATTACTTTCTTCTGACAAATGTTGAAAGATATATAAAGTTGTAAATGCTCCTCTTTTTGTTGATGCTGCAGAGATACACATTAAATAGAAATATTTTTGAAAGGAAACTAATGTTTATACAAGTGGTGAAAATTATAGGTGATCCAAGGTTGTGGAAGGAAAAAGGTAGGTGTTACTTGCCTATTACAAACTGATAGACATATATTTATGCCAATGTATGCCTCTGGCTAGAATCCTTGGCTTAAACTTGATTCCTCTGGCAAGTTCACATCCGATTCTCACACCTAGTTTTGTTCAGGTAGGACTTTCCTGCTTGGGACCTCTTACAGTGTAAAAACTCTCCCTCCCTCTGTATTACAAGAACAGCAATCATCACTGGTTTTATCGAGTGTAAGAATTCCTGGAAACAAGTGAAGTTATGCTGGCCAACTTTAATGATCTGTCTGTGTCTCTTGAAGTTACTCGGGGTGCCTGTAGCATGTTAAGTTTGAGTGATGATGTTAAACAGTATTTCACACCATAACTGATAGCATATGGACTTTCAGTTGTCCTTTTATACTAATCTTTTCCAAATTACACAGTACACACTGTACACTAAGGGCTACATGTATGCCAAATCTCAGGTTAAAGAGTTCAGCTGTCTATATTGCTGCTACTCTGGAAAAATAGTGTAACAGTATCTCAAGAAATAGTTTAAGCACACCGCACTGCTTTTTACAGAACAGAAAACTTAGGAAGTTAAAAAGCAGGGATAAAAGATAAAACATTCAAAGTTACACATCATGTCGTAACAGCTTGCACATCTTAGTTCTGATGAAACTTTTGACTAAAGCTTCAGACTTTGTCCTCCCAGCAGGGGTCAAATGTTTAAAGTGCAACATGCTAAATTTAAAGTACTAGTAGGCATTTAAAAAAACACTCTCTAGTCATAAGTTTTAACAATAAAAGCATGTGCTTGTCAAAGTTCATCAACTACTGTATCATGGGAACCGTGATTTTCTGTAAACAAAACAAGATTGTGTGGGATAAATAACCTCCACTAGTGTGGAAGTTGGCAACACTTTTCCACCTTCATTAGTTGTCTCACATGGGTCAGTTAGCAAGGTGGGAGAGACGGAGCTACTGAGAGAAACCGGACAAAGGACAAAACCTAAGATTTATATACATATAAATGTGTAGCAATGTAGGTTGTATCTTGTGGTTTTCCAAGGTAAATAAAGTACAAAGCCATCTACAGTAAGAGAAGTAACCAGGACTTTACTCCAAGATAGCATAGGAAGAGGGTTAATATATACTTTTTCACCAAAGTCTAGGAGCATATTCATCTTGTACTAAACTCAATACATTTCTAGCCAGGGATTTTAACACTAATTTTACTTTTACATATTGAGATCATAAACTACTAAAAGCAAATAAAGCTAACAAATGGAAAATTCCAGGTTTTAAGACCTGCAGTTGTACAGTTTTAATTTTAAGCAGCAACTTCTTCCTATGTCAGCTTTTCAATGTTTATTAATTTGGAACTGAGTGAAACTGAATTGCTGTGGTTTCAGTGCTGCCTACAAACATCCTTTGCATTGAAATAAGTACTACCCTCAGCAGAGATTTGTCCTGCTGAGGCCAAAGACATCGATGCTGATACTTCTTTACTGTTTCCTTCACACTATTTTGAGATGAGATCTTTTTCCGCTCCTTTTTAAGGCTTTATGATGTTATGGGGAAAGATGAAAGCATAATTCTCTCCTGGCATCAAGGCAGAAGGTCTTGGAAGCCCTTTCTGCTCAGAAGCAGGAGGGTGAGGCAGACCACAGGCAGTTCCAAATTATTCTCCAGAATTCCTATTCCTCACCTGCTGTTTCAGAACACAGGTCTGAATCTCATATCTAAAATTTACACAGCAAAACATCTGGAACAAGAAAAGTGTTAAGAGCTTACTGGCTATGTGAATAACCAAGAAAAAGTCACAGAACAGTAAGTTCTCATAAGCAGGGAGAAGGATTTTCTATTTTTTTTTTTTAATTACACAACCAAGTTTAAACTTTCTTGTTAAAATTCTATGGTGTAAACAGATTACTGTACATATCCAATCGTCAGCGTCAGAAGTGATAGAGAATTGTAAGGACATAATCACTGGATATTTAGTCATAGAGAAAATAAAAAACATAGCCTCTAAGTTTTGACAGAGAGCCTAAGACGGTGGGGAAAATACAAGGTTTTGATTTTTACTAAAAGTGGGTAAGAAGAGGGAGTGACAGGTCAAGTGAAGCTTCTTGCCATATGAGCTACCAAGCCAATGACATTTCACCGTAAGGACAAATTAAAATTCCCTGTTAATTTCATGTATGTTGACCTGGACTGCAGGCAAAAGCAAATGTCAGAGGAGATATATTTGTGCACAAGAAACCCAATGGTAAAGGGAATGTGAAAATCCAGATAAAACACAAAGGAAATAGAGCTTCAAAAACTGAAACCCACCATTCAGTATTTGAACATACCTTCTTTTCTGTCATTATGGACTGTTGTACAAAAAAGCAGAGAACACTCTTGTGTTAATGTTTATATTGAAAGATCTATTATATCCCACTATGCTTAGTACAAAAATTTTACAGCTGTATCCATTTTGCTTAATAGTCGACAGTATTTTTTTGTTATGTGTAGCGTAACTGATACCTTGCCAACATCTCACTGTTTTCTCTGTAAATCAAAATTTAGGCTACACTCTTTAAAGGAGGGATGGATGAGCATCAATCCAAAATTCCTGGCATTCTTCCCATAGGCACCAGTTTAAACTCTGTGAACTAAGAACAAACCATGCCTCAAAGTTTCCAAATCATCTTACAAGTACAGATACCTGTAGTTGTGCATGGCGTTTGTTGCCAGATCAGCAGCTGGAAGAACTAAGTGTTCTACTCGCTGGCTGTCCAGTAGGACTTTGTGACAGTTTGCAAACTATTCAAGAAGCAAATGCTGCCATCATTTCCCCCTGAGTGCACTAACAACTCAGACACACGCCTGCCCTTGGACTGGATGCTGGTTCCCCCACTCTCGGCAGCTGTGCTACTGCAATGTCTTCACCCGTTCAAATCTGTTCCCAGTTTCTCTTGCACTTCTTGTTCTTATGTCTTGTCACAGTTTTCTGGCTTGCAACTCCAATCTCCTTAGTCACCAGCTTCCAATGCCAAATGTAGCACCTTCTGGTCATGCTACCATACATTATACTTCTTGGTACTGACTTCCTTTGCACTATTTATTTAGTCTGTATATTGCTGAACTACCTAAATTTTTTCACAAACATGGTTTCAGTAGTAGTCAGTACCTATTATTTTAAATCATTGCTGTTTTCATTCAAAAAAACACTGGGATACGAAACTTCTTCTCAGCTAAGATCCAACCTGATGCACAAAAGCCTTTATTCCTGATGGGAACTGAATTCTCCTTACTTTTAAACCCACCCGTAGTGTGACTGATATGACACAGCAAATCTGGGCAGGCTCTGACATCACTAGCAGTGATGCCTTCTGAAACAACATGCTGAGTGCTGCACAGAAAATACTGACAGACATGGGTGATGCCTAGTTAATCTTGTTTTGAGGGGGCAAGAAAAAAAAATTCTTACAGAGCAATTTGGTGCATAAACAGAAAAAAAAATTCCAAAGCATCTGAAAACAATTTAGTTTTTCCAGTAGTAGCTGAGGAAGTGTCTCCTGAGACAACTTCTACTCTAACTCTGGTGGAACAGTAGTTTTCAAAGCCTGGATGAAGCCTGCAAACAGAAACAGTTCCATCAATGATCACTTGATCTTTCCCAGAATACTTTTCTAATCTATTGCTATGACAGAAACCCAGGAAATTACATATTCTTTCAAGTTTACTTATTTTTCTCCCCAGTAGAATGGCTTTTAAAATATATAATTTCACAAGGAAACTGTATTTTGAGTTTGTAGCCCTTTCCCAAGGCCCAGCTATGTTGACAAGTCTTCCAAAAAGGACAACAAGATCTGATTATTTCAGTCTGAGTCTTTCTATACCTTTTTTCTCCTCTTCACTTACCAAAACCAGACGAATTGTTTTACAGCAGCAAGCAACTAATTGGTAAACCCAAACATATCCCATAACAGTTGGCTAAAGCTGATGTCTGTCACTGCAAGTGTTGCTCAAAAATTTACTCAAAATGCATGTTCCTTCTTCCTTTCCAGCAAAGACACAGTCCATGCTTCATTTTCTCAGCACTTTTTCCAAAGGTAAACCTCAAGACTCTGCTCCTGTTGCTCCTTTTTTGCCCCTACACAGGAAGCTCAGACACTTGACTGCTTGCTGCTAGGTGTGATCCCAGGCACAGGCTTGACTGGAAAATGAACCATATGGCACAGCAGGGCCTGAGGTAACAGGCATTTCCAAGTTAACAGTGCTCAGTGTTTCCTACCGACTGCACTGACGCTACCTGGTCACCTGTCAGCCAGTGCCAATTTGATTCCATGAATTCACTTAGCTGAACGGCCTAACTGAGGTGCCTGGCATAAGTATTTGTAAAGAAAACAGAGATTTCTCCCATTCCTACCATCATTTCACCCTTGCATGTAATGATTCAATCTGGCTTTTTTTTCTTTTTTTGTAATTTAAGTGAAAGACATGATTTCTTGAAAAGCTCTTTAGCTACTTCTAGATAGCAAGGTCTGCCTAAATTTATGTTTCATGAAGGTAGTAGATCAAAATCTGTCAATTCATGCACAGCATATTTTTCTGGTTGAGGTAATTTTTCCCATAGCCAGTTTTTCTTAGCAGAAGCACAAGAAATGCAGATTTCACACCCTAAGCTTTAGAAAACCTTGTCTATCAGCTGCTTCAGACTATTGTTTTGCTTTACCCCCAGCAAAAGTATTGGAAGAATGGACTTGGCACAAAGAATGAAAGATAATCTACTGCTACTGCTCTCAGCCCTCCACCTCACTCCTTCCCTTCCCAGGTATGTCTCTGACCAGTTAAAGTTCACCAGGTGATGCACAAGGTTGATCATAAACAAGAAACATCCAAAAATACTTTGGATATGGCCACCCAGACAAGTTGTGCTTTAACCACATAAGAAGTATTATAAAGATATTTTAAAAAATAGGTGATGACCATAAACATGTTAGAAAATGTTTACTTAATTTTCTAATAATATCCATCTTTGAAGGCCTACCACTGAAATTTAGAAAAGACAGATGATTAGATGCACTTTTAGCTCAACTTTTTATTTTTTAGTAATGTACAAATCAAGTTGTAAGCTTGCTATACTGAAATTTATGAGTACTGAAGAAAGTACTGCTGTGAAAAGAAGGAAAGACAGTCAAAGGGGTTCTGATTCAACATCCTGAAGAAACTTCTAAATCAACATTTTTCAGCAATTAAGCACGAGCAGAAAGAACAGCTAGCACTGCTGGGGGTGGGTAGGGCATCCACAACTCAGGGTGCCACAAGGATAGTTGTGGTCTCATTATGCTGCACACCTGAATTGACAACAGGTTGGAAATACCCAAGCAGCAGAATGTGTGGGCAATCCTGTGCTGCAAATAACTGCAAGAAATCTCAATCCTCAATTATAATGGAACCTTAAATTCTTCTGTAGAACAAAATGTTCAGGTGCCCTGACTGAACTCTTAACTAACTTTGCTGGTTATGTTTTGTTCCAGTTCTCCCACATCCATTCAAAGACCAGTGCTTTATCTCTGATACTTAATCTCATAGCTTTTTTTTTTATTAAAACCTGCTAAATTGAAACCTGCAGAAGTAGCTTTCTATATCACAAACATTTTCACCACCATGTATTAATGAAAAAAGTTGGTATTAAGATAGACCATAATAAAAAGGCATTAGTCTGTATTTTCTTAGAAAGTTACTTGTATGGGGCATAATTAACACAGCAATGTCAGGAGGGTAAGGGAACAACTTCTTGCAAAATTAAGCAAAGAACATTTAGTCTTAGAACACTGGATATGTGCAGAGCAGGAAGATTTCTTTAGACTCCATCTACAATTCAGACAGCTAGGATTTGCAATAGAAAAAGATTCCACCTTCATGCAAGCATTTCAGAACATCAAGGAAGTGCAGAAATACTTAGTTTGCCCAAATTCAGGAAAATACTCATTGTTCAGGTCCTGCAGGGTGTATGCACAAGCCACATACAGTTTCACTTCACTATACCTCTTAAGGATTGCTCTGTAGCCAAAAGGTTGTCTGCATAAATAAAGTCGTCAAGAAAAATCCTGTGCTGATCCCAGAAGACAGGGTCAATCAAGCCTCTGAAGGGAAGCAGCAAAGGCACTGAACAGTTAAAAGTCTCATTTCCAGGAGTGAGTGAGTATCAGTGACCAGAGTAAGTCCAGACTCCCAAGGCTTTAAAGCATGCTTGGCCCTGTTGCTGGGACTGGGCAAAGCATTTGGTGAGAGTCCAAAGAGGGCACTAGACCATGGCTGTGGCAGTGGCACTTCATGCCTCGCTGGAACGGCCTCCTCTCACTGCCAGCTCCTCCAGTGTGACCAACACCTCCCAGTCTTCGTAATTTATACATCCAGCAGAGCATCCGCTTGGGATAAGAGGTGGTTTTATATACACAGCAACACGTTTAATTATGTCTGCCCTCCAAATATCTACTAAACTCTGCACTGGCCCAAGGAAGAGGAAAAAGTGGTAGAGGGGAGAAAGTTATTGTGAATTTGTTTTGTTTTGTTTTTTAGCAGAAAAAATTCCCTAGACATAGAACCACCCACCTGAAGAAAGTCAAAACTGTTTTTGAGAAAAACACTGTAATTCAACCCCACTAAATAGAAACAGAAACATAACTATGAGACATTACTTCAAAACCAAAAGTATTTACTCAAAAGAGAGCATTTGCTGTTAACAGTTGTTTAGAATCAGATACAAAAAGCATTTTTAAGCAAAAGAGTCCCTCTTAAAGAAAAGAAAAAGGATTTTCACATGATCTCACTTAGAAAAAATCTGTTTCAAATTGCCCTACGTGTCCTGGCCTCAAGCCCATTTTTACTGAAGGCCTTTCCTGTACAGTTCCATAGGGGATGGGAATCTCTACAAAGTTTGCCTTAAAAGGACGTGTCAGATGCCCAGTGTATACGGTGTTATGCAGCTACAGAAGCTGACAGTTCTGAGTGTAAAGAAGTTTTTATTCTTTTCAAGGCAAATTATAAATTATTTGGAGGCAAGAAAAAGCCTCCAAATTTATGTGCTGTCAAAAAAAAGACAAGGTGAGACAAAAATCAATGTGCTATTGTCCCAAAAGAATGCATCCATCCATCTGTCTTTTAAAGGTATTGACTCAGCAACAGGATTAAAATAAGTATTTTTCTCTATATTTTAAACCAAGTTAACTCTGAAACCACAAAAAGAGCACATTCATTTGTAGATTTTAAACAAGCAAGCATTACTGTACTGCAAATCACACTTTTCATTTTCTCTCAGTCTGAGACTGCTAATCCCATTTAATTGTCATGACTGTCAAACTCTATTTGCTTTCTTCAGAAGTGTTCTAGCCATAGGAGTTATGAGATTCTATGCAAAGGATGCAAGACTTCATACTTCTCTCATACCCTTAAAAATGAACCTTGGCAAGTTTTATGATTTTCTATCAACAGTGTAAGTTTTACTAAAAGTTTATTAATCTACCACAAAAAAGTCACTATAATGGATTTTATACATGCAGAGAAAGTGCTTTAAATTCGAAAGTGCAGACACAGTGTGCTTAGTATGGTTAACATAACCAAAGTTTTCAGCAAACATTCTTACCCTTAGTTTGCTTAGGCCCTGTGCTTCGCTGGCAGCAGCACCAGCAGTTTCTATCTGTGCTGTCCTCATGCACACACTGGAGCAGACCAGTCTAGTGCTCCACCTCTGCTTTGATGTCCATGAGGCAGCAATAGCTAATCCCGGCTAGGCCATGCCATTCATCCCCTTCCTCCTAGAAAAAATGGTGTAAGCCTAGAGACAGAACTGGAAATTGCACCCCTCACTCAGGGCTTTTCACAGGGCAGTATTACATGCCTCGCAGTTCAAGCAGTGACAGTTCTGAAACATGAGGACTCCAAAAGACAACTGTCAGCTTTGTAATGGTGAATCAAGGTTTACTGGGGATTTAAACCACTGGACAAAAGAAACTAACTCCTGTGTCAAGGGTTTACAGCAACAACTGCCAGATGTCACTGGGACAGCCACTTTCACATGTCTGTTTCATCTCACCTACTCAGGCTACTGACCAGTGAAACTGAGTACAGGGCATGTCTACCTCGTGGGGCAGTGCAAGGGCTCCCAAAAGCAACTCTCAATGTTTGTGGACTTGGACAAGTGCACAGAACAGGCAATGCTTGGCTACAAACACAGGAGGCTTTAAACAAGTGGCATGGGTGCTAATATCCAAGCTGCTGGCAAGAGGAGTGTTTCCATGGCAAATTACTTGCTTCTGCTTATTGTAAAAAGAGATGTATCATTGCTATGAACTGGCAGCCATGCTGCAGAGGTTCCATCACCATCAGTCTGTACCTATTTGTAGGGCTACTTATTACTGCTGTGGTATTAATACTTCTACTGACATGGCCACAGAAGTGGAAACTTATACCTGACCTAACAGTGAAAGAGGAAAATGGATTAGACACATCAAGACAGAAAGTAAAGGATGAAGATGTGTGGAAATACTGCAGTTAAGATTCTCCACTGCTGGAATACTTCCTCCTTTAACAACAACAAAAAATCTAACCAAAACATGCAGCTACTGATTAGAGCCACTGCATTAATGCCACTTCTTAGTCAATATGAGAACTCTTTACACATGGGATCTTACACTAGAAGAACACAAATTAATAGGTTAACTACAGCTTAATAAAGCCAGTGATTCATTTGGTTTCTTTAAATAAAAAAATCCCCTGCAAAATTTCCAGTAAGAGGCTCAACTCATGTTTCAGCAATTGAGGTGACAAACATGTTCTCAGAAGTGCAAAAGGTTTCTGCAGAAAAGGAACATTACATGATCTGGAAGCGCAGGGCAGCATGCAGCAGGATCATTTTCTAGTACTTATGGTTGAACCCAAGTTACAGAAATTTAATATTGTTAGCCAGGGTAAAACTAAGTATCAGAAGGAAGTTACCAATGGGCATATTGTAAATAAGTTGAAGAAGTCTCATAAATTCGTTGCTGATACATCAAAAAAGTGCATCATAAGACTAACTGACGAAATACAACTTTTCATTGTTTATATCCCTAATGTGTTTTTAAGTGATACATGTATTTATTGTGCCAAACACTGATTGATTGTGAGTTTAGTTATGGAATTATTTTACTGCCATATTTACATTTTGTGGACAATTTTGCTATTGACTCAATTATCAAAACTGTACCATTAAGTACTTTTCTCTTGTGTCAAATGCATTCTGTGCATCTAGTTGACAGTTTCTTGACTAAAATTATAGCAGAAGTTTTCGTTCAGCATCTCATTCATCTCTGCGTATCTCAATTATAAAGGAGGACTGGGAACAGCCATTAAAAAATTTGAAGATTAACACACTCAAGATTTCTAGAAGTCAACAAATATAAAGTTATGAAGTTCATTTTGAACTGCAGATCTGTTACCAAAACCTGGATCCAGCTAGAAAAGAAATTCACAGTTCTTTGGAAAAAAAATACATAAATTGGACACAAAGAGAAAAGTCTTAGTGCTTTTCACAGAGAAACTGTTATTTAGCTAGGAAATGTTAATTTCAAGAGCTATGCTCAACTATCAGAAATCAGGAATTAATTGGAGCAAGCTGTAGTTTAATGCTTTCTCCTATAAATTCTTCTGCTGTTTCCTCTGAAATCCCTTTTACTTACTTCTATTATAATATTTCTGACAGCACCAAAATATTATTTTTTTTATTTATTCCCCATGCAACAAAATGAAGATTTGTATAATGCAAATTTACACCTGAATGTAATTAAAAACTTGTAAATTGTAAAAGGTATGTAAAAGGTATGTAAAAGGTAAATAATACCTTGTAAAAGGTATTACTTCTTTTAAAGTTACATTAACATACGTGAGAATGGGAATGCGGAGATCTTATACTGCCAGTTCTGATGACAGAAGATACCCTCCTCTGCTCTCAAAACCTAAGTTTTCATTGCCTTTATCCAATACAGTCTAAATTTTTATTATATCGTTATCAGCAGCAAACATTCTTACGTAAGATTCATAAAATTCAGTGAGCAAACCTAAAGGTTTATTAAAGGAAAATAGTTTGGAAGAAGTATGAAAGGGTAAAACAAGTATATAGTAGGAACAGTCACATTTTAAGATGGAAAAGTGTATTATTTCTGTTTTGAAAGGAGGGATGAGAAAGAGGAGAGTGCCTAACAGTTCGACTACAGGCAGCCAAAACTTATCTCACTATTAAATCACTAATTAAAAAATCTGAAAGTTAATGATTTGAATCTGGTTCAATATTTACTTAAACATTCAAAACGTTTATTTAAAAAAGTAATTTCTGGACAAAGCAATTACATCTGTTTATTTGGTCTTTAGCAAGTAAAATACATGACAAGCTTTTTCTCCTCAGCAGTTTCAAGAGGAACACAATAATCATACTTGGGACTGGTTAGCATTATTCACTACAGACACCCCAATTCTTTTTCATTACTCTGTGTTTGCCCTCGAGAAGGAAAGCAGGAAGTACTAATGCCCTCCTGCACACTTGCAAAAGAGAGAGGTATTTTGTTTACAGGCTTCATTGGTCTAACAGCCTTCTGTTTAAAAAGCTTGTTTCGCTTCCTTTTCCATCTTGCTAGTGCTTGACCTTTCAGGGTGGCAGCTGCAGGGACAGGATAACTCACCTCAGTTACTCTGAGGTCTTTAAAAGGTTTGAAAAATGGTACTGATCAGTGACACCTTCCTGCCACAGGGATGGCTTGCAAGGAAGGTCAGGGACACGGAATAGGCAAATGCTATGCAAAATTTAACTCCCCATACAAACCGTATTTCTGCCCATCCTTACTTTCTTATGCTCATGAAACTGGCACTGCATCAAACATAAGAGGAGGGAGAAGATAAATGCCTGCCCAATACAAATAACATTTCCATGGGAAGGGTGGAGTCACTAGGAAGCAGCTGAATGAACTGGAACCTCTCCTTCTCCTGCCCAATGTTCCTGTTTGCTCCACACCTTATGCAGTGAGACAATGGAGCATAAATCAGACACAAATATAAAAACTAGTTTGTAGCTTTATCTAATTGCATCATCATCTCATGCTATGTTAACCTCATGTACTGCAGAAACTCTCCCAGTTGCTCCAGAAGAAAATTATTTCTTGCCTGCAGAAGAAACCATCCATTTCAATCAGCTTAAAGGGCTCCTCACTGAATATTTGTTTTGGATCAAATATCTTCTGTGATCTCAAGTAAACAGGGAATCAGCTTCAAAGGGAATACACTAGTTTGACTACCTACACATTTCTCATGCAGATAAGTTTCCTTACAGCTGGGAACCAGTACACAAAATCCATGCTTTCTTTGTAGGAATGAGGAAAAGAGATCTGTAACAGGGGCCAGACACCATATTGGTGTGAACTAAAATAAGGAGTAAAACAAGACAGAAGTGGAGCTTCAAAAGAACAAAAAGGAAAAAAGAAAAAGGGAAAGAATGCCCTAAACAGCAAACTAAAAAAAAAAGATTTTAAGCTTAGAGACTGAATCTTGAACATAAATTCTTTAAAAGCATTGGGATATATTTATTTATTCAAATACCATAACAAACAAAAGGTCTCTCTGAACACTAATATAATGTCAAATCATAAAATAAAAAATAAAACCCAAAACCAAGTGATTTTTTTATCTAGCACAGCTGGACCTTCAGGCAGCATTGCTATGAATGTGTCTGTTTTCTGCAGAAAAACATTGCTTGAGGATTAGCACTGAATATTTCAAACAAGGGTGTCTAACTGTCATTCAAGTAGGAAGGTACTACGGCTACTTACAAACACTACCCCAACACCACAATAAAACCCCCATAAGACAATATTTTGCACAAAGGCCAGTGTCTTAGAAAGCATGATTACAATCAGTAGCAAAGACTGATCCTCCAAGAGTTGGAAACTAGATGTTGTTCTTCAAATCTTTGTGAGACAGAAGGACCTAGAAAAAGGAATTTCTGATCTTTACTGAGACATTATTTGCTAATCCTCTAGAATTACAGAGAGAAATAGACACATCTAACCACAGACCCATGCAAGATACTAGCACACCCAATATATTTGTATATAACATAATTGCTCTGAAATTTGATCTCGTACAATAAGAACAACATTCTAAAAGTTCAAAGCTGTATCTTTTCTAGAGTTTTTGTTGTTCATTGTGGGATTTTTGTTTGCTTGAGTTTTTTTAAAGGAGACGAGTTCATTCATCTTAGGCACACTTGAATTATTTTCTATGGCACTGCTGCACTGACATGTCCAAGGACAGCAGCAGAAGCCCGCAAACAAGTAAACTGAAGCTGTCCCAGAGCATCCATCCCTCTGCAATATTTGCATTGAAGAAAGCAGAGAAGGAAATGAAACAACATTCAACACGATGAAGTAGAAGACCCTTTGCATAGAGCCACGAAATACATCAGTTTCCAACCCTCTGTTAATGCAAGGGCTTGGAACAGTTCCTCTCAGGAGACCCTAAGGAAGCTGATGACAATAAGAAACTGAAAGAAAGAACAAAGACCTTCTACCCCTCTTGTCCCCATTAAGCCTACATGAGCCTGTCAATATTTTTTTAAAGTAGACGAGCATCTACTTTCTTCCTAATTCACATGCAATAATATACAACATATCCTTTGTTCTTTTTTTTAGGGCTTTTTTTTTTTTTAAGAGTGTAACAGTGTAGATAAGTCACTAAATTAGATGCTGGAAGCAACCGCTCTGGAAGACATTTGGTTACATGATGTCATCAAACTTTGCAGCAGAACCCACAACCATCCTGAGAAAGCCAAAAAAGGAAAAAAAAAAAGACAAAACTTTATTTTGTAAAGCATAAATTACAGTGTTTCAAGTTAACTACTTTTCTCCCTCCTCTCTTTTCTACTCAGCTACAAGTAAAACAGGATTTGGGGATTTGCTGAAGCCTGAAACCAGACGTGTGCGAAACAACCGGTTATTAAATACCACGTTTAGAATTTAAGCCTGTGAATGAAGGCACTGATCGTGAACGTATCCCGCTTGTTTAGCGGTGTCAGTTTTATTACAAAAGTTTCTCCTCTTAGCAGGTAATTGTTCTCTGCAACGTTACAGTTGGTGTAACAGGGCAACACTAGGCACCTTTTGTTCCACAGACTATAAAAAACCTCGGAAAGCGGCGCACGACCCCGGGTCTCGGCTGCTGTCAGCGCTGGCTCTCCTGCGCGGTCACACGGCGGTCGCACCGCAGCTCCCATCGCGGCGGGGGCTGTCGGTGCCGTCGGTGGTGCCGGGGGGCGCAGGGCCGAGGCAGCCGGGCCCGCTCCGCGCTCCTTTGTGCATCCCCGCGGCGCGGGCGGGGCGGGCGGACAATGCGCGTCTGTGCGGGGCCCGCGCCGATTGGCCGCGCCCCGCCCGTGCCCGCGATGGGCCATGATGTCATGCGGGAGGAATGCGCGGGGGGCGCGGGAGCCGCGCACGGCCGAGAGGGGGCTGGATGCGCCCCG
>WBMV01002441.1:1589370-1622946 GCA_013396655.1 Campylorhamphus procurvoides
GGGGCGCCGCCCGGGGGTCCGGCCGGGCCGGGGGGACGTCACCGGGAAGGAATCCCGGGACACCGGGGGCCGCCGCGGAGTGCTGCGGCAGCGGAGAGGGGTCCCCGGGCCCCCGCCCCGGTCAGCGCACGGCCCCTACCCGGGGGGAGCTGCCGCCGGCCCGGGGGGGCGGCACCGAGGGCAGGGGAGCCGGGAAGGACAGCGGGGCTCTCCGTGCACCGGGGGGGGCCCGGCTGCGGGCAGGGCTGGGAGAGCAGAGCCCTCGGCCGCTCCCGCAGAGCGCTCCCATGCACAGCGCCGTGGCCTGAGCTACTTGAGAGATTCCTTTAAAAGGTTACAGAATTTCAGGAAACTTGGAAAACTCTACGAGATGGCGAAAGGGTGGGGTGGGTAGTGGGGGGAAGAAGTGCACGAGTCGTCGAAGTGAGATGAAGGTGTAGCAGGACGACGGGCTCGTGGTTGCTGTGCCCCACGCTGTGGGCGCGGGTCCCGTGGGAGCCACCGCCGCGGGAGCTGGTGCGGGTTAGGGCGCTGAGACAGCGCGGGGCTGTGCTGGCAGCGGCCGCTCTGTCTGCCCTGGGAGTCCCAAACCCCTGTGGCAGGCACAGGACACACACAAGGTCTGCGTGCTGCGCATACCAGCGGGATTACCCCGGACCCAGCCCGGGGAGCCTTCGCTCCTGGCAGCCAGCGGTGCACCACGACTGGCTGCGGCACCGAGGTGGCTGTGGAAAGCGAGTACACACTGAACACTTGGTCCATTGAATCAAGTCCTGACACGAAAATACACCACTGTTTCCTTCAGTGTTAGCGTAGCCCTAGGCATACAAAGTAACCTTTCAAATACAGTTAGATTTTAATAAATTGGAAGACAATAATCATAAAATGATCTGCTGGTAGGGCTAGTTGGATAAGGCATAGCAGGCTGTTGGAGCTGTGGCTGACCTAGCCACGTACTTGATATCCTGCAGAAAGAGCAAGTCCGGGCTTCCATTTCATAGCAAAAAAATCAGGACTAAGTGCTCAAACTCCGGTTGAAACCAACGGGACTCTTTGAAAAGACTCGTGGTGGCAGCCCCATGGGGCTGTAACAGTGCTGAGGAACTCGCAGGGCAGCCGGGAGGTTGTTTTGTGCTGTGGTGCTGTGGATCAGCTCAGCTCAAACCGCTTCTCTGCTGCACAGCCTCTAAGGAAAACAGCCAGGGCTGTTCCTAATTAAAGGAAGCAGAACTGCCTGAACTACCCATTGGGAAAAGGAAACTGTACAAGAGAAGCAGGAAACTGAAGAATGGGGTGAGGGAAATGGCGGTTCACGTAAACATAATGAAAGTTCATTAGTTTTCAGACATTCAAGTTGGGATAAACTCATCTTTCATGACCTCAGAGAACATGTGATTTAGGACTAGATTCAGTATCCTCCAAAGTACTTGGAAATGTTTCCATTGACTTAAGTAAAGTTGGATCAGGACGTTATTTGTTAATGCTCTCAATCATTTTTGCTACAATACACCGTGGCTTGGGCAGTTTGAGACATTTACAATTGGTATGCTTTTCTCAGCTCCATAAATTGTATGTTTCATCAATTTTGAAATAAAATGGTCCTGATTAGTAGCAGACAAAAATATGGCTTACTATTTTCTTGCTGTACAATCAGGTTTAAATTATCCTTCAATAAATCTTGTAGTTTGTGGCTTTTTTATCTCATCTGAGCAGAGCAAAAATACCATTTGTTGTTTTTATGCTGATACTTAACATCTGACAAGAAAACTACCAATTTTTTGAAGTGATTGCTGCCTTTTATTCTGTGATCAGTAATATGCTCACACTGTGGAAAAGGTTGTACAAGAAATATTTGAGTGTAGTTAAAAACACATTCTGTTTTGCATCACTGATAACACAAAGCAAATTTAAGCCCATCAGTGCAGTACAAAGCAGCTGGAGCATACTGGGCAATCTGGCTCATTATGGGTAAATCTCTTATCTTTGCCCTATTTTTCTACATTTTTTATTACTAAGGCTGTGTGTATGGAAAGAGGATTTACACAAGACTTATTCCCCACCTGAAATCGTAATCCTCTTTGTGACATTGTAATAACCTCTTCAGCCACCACATGTAATATCATAAACACACGCTGATGACTTCAGTTGGAAACTAGAGAAAAAGAGCTCTGAAGAGACTAAGTCTGTTTTCTTGGAAGCATGGACCATAATCTTACCAATATTATAAGCATATGTGTAGTCCTATTAAACTTCCTGAATTTAAATTACACTGTGTGTAATTCCACCATAATCTATAGAATTAATGTGCTCAGTCAAACTATCAAATACATGTGATTTCTGTGTTCTGCTCAATGACTGAAGATGTGTGAGGGGGCAACTGGTGAGTCCTATACACTGAGTTGAGCCATCTCTGAGATGGAGCACTGTCTCATTCCTACCCATCTGATCCTGATAAAGAGCCTTGGTTTAATCAGTTGGCTCAGCTGGCAAGGAGTGGGATGATTTCCCTGAAGGATAGAGGGAGTTTGTTTGGAAGAGCTAAACTACGTACAGGAAGAGAATTTGCCAGGACTAGCTCCAAAGGGTGATATATAAGGGAAGGAGGAAGGCTTTGGTGAGTGGTGTGGTGGTTGCTCTGAGGCAGGGGAGTAGAGTTGTGGACTGGGGAGGATGGTGGTATCAGCCATAGTGCTGGGTAGAAGCAGGTGAAGAAACAGACCACTGGGTGTGTGCTTGTGGTCATGGGTATGATTTTGCCTGGAGCAGAAGTGTAGGTTCCTGGGTGGGAGGTACATTGTTTGGAAGTACTGGAGTGCAGAAAGAAATCAGAGCAGAGAGTTGTTCTAGCCTAGTATGGGCAGGAGGTGACTGGTTAGGAGGGGTCCTGCACTGCACTGCTATCGATGGAGCTCACTGGCCTGCAGGTAACTGATAGGGGAGTTGCAAGTATGTTGTTTCCTAAGGATTAAGGAGGAAAAAAATAGTAGTGAGTGAGTATATTGATCTGGTGAGGAAAAAAAAGAAGGCTGTACTTCTTGCTTCTTCTTTGATGTGCTTCAGCTAAGAGGCAAGGGGATAACTAAGCCCTTTTGCAATTCTCTTGAACTTGGGGGAGTCTTTCCCAGGCTGCCATGTCCCATATCAGTGTGTAAACTACTCCTGGTGGTGTGAAATGGCCTATCCTGGGGTGGCAGTGACACTAACACTCAGTAATGTTTTAGCCTAATTAACTTACATGACTAAAGTTATTAAAACTGCTGTAGGATAAATAAAACTTGTGACTCCTGTAAGACTTGCATCTTCCTGATGGTTGATGCCTGTTAAGACCAAACATTAGCACAATATTCTGTAGCACTGAAACTGCAAAATAAGAACTCTACAGAAGAGCCTTAGTACTACCCAAAACTGTCCTTAATCTTTCATTTATTAGGATTCCTTTTGAAAATAATGCATGTTCTAGGTAAGCTTGTATAATGTTTGATAATATGTTATCTCAAATACTTAAAACATGGCTGTGCTGATACTGCTAATTATTTTGGATGTATGCAGCATTGCCCTTGGTAGTCTAAATAAACATGCCATTCTCTATGTGTGCTGTATTGCTGCTCAACTACTTTAACAGACTATTTTCGTCCCATGAGAGATCCTCTTGCCTTGTAGATTTCAGGCACTATGAAGTGTTCGTAGCCCACTCTTCTTTCCTCTGTACCAGACCACAGAAGACAATATTTTCTTGACAGTCATTCATTCTACCTAAAAGGCCAGCTTGCAAGTGTCTTAGAATCAACATCTGGAAAAACTAAGTACACAGACTTCTTTTAAATACCACAAACTGAATCATGGGGCCAAATTCAGCTTTGATGGAATTATTATCTGATATCTGTGTTCTGTGTGTTCCCTATGTTGCTGGAGTAAATTCCCTTATATGGTGATGTCTTCAGAGATGCACATAATGCCAAAATGCTCAGAGAATTGCATAGAACCAAACCTAAGATACTGCAGTAGGAAAAAAAAAGAAAGAAATATAAACCCAGACATTTCTTACAAGGGTGTTTGGTGGAAATTCCTCATTTGAGAAGGGACTTTAAGCATCGGTTCTGACAGTTGTAGTACTGGGAGCCCAAGTCTTAATTTTGGGAAAGACTCCCCTTTGTGTCTGATTTTTAAGGACATAAATGTTAATCATGTTTATGATAAAAGGGAGGGTTTTATCTGCATATTTGTCTTTTTAAAGATTAAGCTTTATTTAAACTAAAACCATATATTCAGTTTATTAAAATATTCAAATGTTTGTTTTTTAATCCATCACTTTTTCATGAATTCTAACACTGATGTCATCCTCTGTCCCCTACACTTTTATGAAAACAGTGAGGGGTTTGTTATCCAGTTATGCTTGCTATTGCCAAAAAGCTCAAGGCAGAATTTTCTCCTTTCTTTGTTTGAGATTCATGACCTTCTCTTAAAATGTGATAGCTGCATTCTTATCAGTGGGGATATAGCTAGAAGAATAGTTGAATGCAGAATTTTTTCTATATTCTTGCGAATACAGAAAAAAAAGACTAAAAATATAATTTACCTGTGACCTGATTAGTGCTGGGGATCCTCTGTTGTCATGTGCCCCTCCCTGCTTTCCTCCTGACTGGGTGAAAGGCTTGCTGCTGATGTTTTTAACTTTCCAAAACCAGTGCACAAGGAGAAGGTAACAAAGGCCTTCAGATTACTTGCTGTGCAATCAAAATGCCTGACATATTTTACAATTCTGTTCCTCAAGCCCTGGAACAGTCTGTTGGCTTGCAGCAGGTAGGTCAGAGTGCCATTTCTCCCTCTTACTTGATGGCTTCACTTCTCCATGTTGGACTTAAAACACTTGTGACAGTCTGTGTCACCAGCATACAGGGACTGGAGTGTTTGATTCCGTTTGTAAATATTAACAGCCATCAGTTGTATTTCACAGTGATGTTTACCTACAAGAACAATATAGCAAAGCATACAAAGGAAATGCCTGCGGGGATAGTGTGTGTTACCAGAATGGCTCCTCGGCTCCTCCTGAGGAAAACAAGTCTCTGGGTGTCTTTGTTCTTTGTTTTATTTCATCCATGTAAAGGAAAAAAACCAACTCAGCTTTTGTATCTCTGCTTAAGGCAGACTTTGGTAGGCAAATAGCTTGTCACTGTATCTTTGTGCTACTTGTAAACACTAGACCCCTTAAAATGGTGGCCTTTTCCTTCTTAATTATTTCACATCTGATGGCTCTTCTTAAAACTTCCCATCAGTCACACTGCAGCTCCTGAAGTTCACCAGGCCACTTCCTTGGCAGCCTTGAGTGTCAGAAAGCCAAGGCCTGGACCAAATGACCAGCACACCCCAGTATTTTTCCTCTCTGTGGCAGGCAGCAGAGGACAAGCATACACACATCTACTGCCAACAGACAAACTATTGGAACTATAATTCTGTAATGACAGAGAGAAATTCCCAGTGGTCTCCACACGAGCTGCTGCTGTTGGCAGGTCCACAGGAACTGCTACTCTGGGAGCAGAGGGAGAGCTCAAAGCCACAGGGCACTTCTGTCTCAATGAGAAGGTGCTGCTGGACAAATACTTAAAATTATTAGGAGTTGATACTAAATAAGTGTTCCATTATCCTTAAACCCTGAGTAAATGCAAAAATTAATCGTATAACCTGTTAATTCTAATGTAGAATGACTTGGAAGCCTGAAAGTTTCCTTATGTTTCTATAGGCTTCATGAGTCAGTTTTGTGCTCTATTGTGGACAGGATAACTCTACTAAAGAGTCAGAGGAAGGGAGAGAACAGTAACTTTGTGATATTTTGTGCTTCTGCAATTATTGGCTTTTAGCTACCACTTTAATTTTCCATATATACATAAAAAATATAAGTTTTCACATATATATTTTGAAGAAGCAATTTCTGTCTCTCCAGGATGCTATTATATTTACCATTTGGCTGATGCTTGTTCAGCATGATCTAAGATTGATTTCAACACTTTATCTCCCTTCCTGAATCCTCTGACTTGATTTTTATGCCCCTTGAGCACATTCTCCTTGCTTCTGTTTGAGTGTAACTCTTAACAGGGTCTGGACAAATTCATGTCTTTTAAGGACTGCTGTGTTACACCATGTTTTTTCTTCATCCTCCATTGTGTTCCCAAGTGTGTAACCTTCAAAGAGAATTGATTTAAAATAGGATGTGGTAACTTTTTAATGCAACTTCATGTTGCATTATTCAAGTATACTTATTTGGGTGCCAAACACAAAATTATTAAAACATACTGACCTATGAACAGATCAGTTTTTTGGTGGTTAAAATCTTCACAATGGCTTATTGAAACAAGGCTATGCTTGAGCAGTGGTGATATTTTAAAAGTTCAGTTAATTACATAGTAATTAAAACAAAATCTGAATATAGAAAAAAATAGAAACCTTCTCCTTCCTGCCTTTTTTGATTATCTAGGCAGTATTTTCTCAATAAGAGTAATTAGTCATCAGAAATATTTTCCAACTCTGACACAGTATTCTTAGAAGCTTGAGAAAATGTAGTGGGTTTTGCCTTTTTGTCAACTTTATTTCTTTATCCTTCTGTGAAATTTCATGACAAAGCTTCACTTAGAAGTTAAGATAATTTCAAAAGCTGAACAATACACGGCAAGTGATCCTCAGAGTGCTTTGTGAGGTTATTTGCGACTGAAATGGTGCAAAGAAGCAAAGACTGCTGAGTGCTGCACATGAGTGAGTAGCTGAGATACAGTGGCATTTAGCCAGAGGCTGGCTACCATGGCGGAGAGACTCAGTCATTACAATAGTTCATAGCCCAAACCTGTTTGAACAAGAGAGGTTTCAAATAATCCATGTCACTGTTAATGTACTTCAATACATGTCAGAGGATGATTCAGACTTGGGGAGAGAGAAGGGAATTAGGAATAACTGATGCTCAGATAACTGAGACTATACCAGAATACAGAATGCTGAGGGTTTTAGCCACTTTATCCCAGATCATTAATCTTGTTCATTTTATGCTTGCATTGCATCCCACAGAACTTCAGGATTTCCAGAAGATGTTGAGTGTGAGGGGTTTTCTGTTGTTTTTTGGGTTTTTTTTCCTTGTGTGTTTTTGGGGTTTTTTGGTGTGTGGTGTTTTGGTTTTTTTTGCTTGTTTTTGGTTTTGTTTTTTGGGTTTTTTTATGTGGGGATTTTTTTGGTGCTATGGAGAAGTATTCTTTTCCTCCTCTTTTTCTTCTCCCAAACTGGTACAAATATTTAATACTCAAAGTAGTTATTTACTTAAGTTCTAAAGCAACTAATACCTATTGTTTGAAACTCAGTGATACTAATATGAGGTACTTGGTGTATGCTAGGTGGGCTTGCTCAGTAGTAAATGGAATTGGGGATGGTTCAGTTCTGTACCTGCAGTTCCCACATGTGTTGATCCATCTCCAAAAAGGTAATTTGGAGGGGAGCAATAGCTGCATACCAGTAGAAAGTACTAGTAATGTTTATTTGGAAGCACAAAGGAAAATTCTGGTTATGGAGATTAAAACTATAAGAAAACAGATATGACTTTATTTTGTATCTGCAGTCTATAATAAATTTTCTTCAGAGGAAAAGCTCAGCAAATGACCATATCCTAGAAATACTGATTACGTTGCAGCTAGCACAGTTCAGCACCAGTAGCAAACTCAGTCTACACAGTATAAAACCTTAATTTCTCTGTGTTATATGTTCTGAATCTTCAATAAACCTGAAAGAACTTGGCGGGGTTGGAGGTGGGTTCAGGGAGCAAGGCAGCAGTAATGATTTCTTTCCTCTTAGAATTACCTGTTCACTCTTTCCAAGGTAGTACTTTACATGAAAGCAGCTCTCTCTGTATTTCCTCAGCCTTCCAATTCTACCCCCATTCTTGCTTTCAAGGAAAAAGTTAGATAAAGACTTTCAAGAATTATCTATAGCCTGGAGTTAAAAGAAAAATATGCTTAGAATTGTGATTGTGCTCTGACATAATTATCTTTGCTTGTCAGTGGTTGTCTTCTATCTCTAAGTGAAAGAAGAGTGGAGATCCTTCCACCAATAAGTTTTGAAAGTATCTATTTTGTATCTAACTACACTGCAAAATCTGACTTAGTGAGCTCTATTGTAAAGTTACTTTTTTAAAGGAATTATTACGTATATTAATGCAGAGTTCCTAAGATACTACGTAAGTCCTTCTTTGCAAATACAGCAGCATTACTTTTAATATTCTGCTTTTCAGTCTGGATATAAAAAGAACATTTAACTATAATTCCCAGCTGTCATGCTTGCTTTTTTACAAATGGTTGCCTGCAAAAACAGGCCTTGTTTACTGCTGCTGAATAATAATTTCTGGATTTCAACTTGGCAGTGTATGTTGGGGAGATATCCTTTAAGCCACTGAATTGGAGGTTAGGACATTCATTTCAGTGTCAGCTGACATCCCAAGCTGGATCATAAATGAAAAGCAGCAGAGTTCAATTGCAGTGTTTAACAATAAAGCAGGAAACTCTAATTGCCAAACTACTGGCAGCTGAAAGTAGAATTTACAGTAATGCTAACTGAGCAGATCTGACTGTTGATATAATGTTACAAATATCCACTCGGTCTTAACCCAAGGAGAGATTTTGGTTGTTTGGTTTGTTTGGTTTATTTATTTATTTATTTTAAGAACCTACCATGCAGCAATGCCTAGAAGGGGCAGGATTATGCACAGCAAATTCACTGCAGGGCCTGAAGTACTTTTTAAATTTAGATATCAAAGAAACATACTGTAGCTTTGTGTTTTGGACTCCTTTAAAAGTTATCTGCTGCATAGTGCAAGGACAATTTAATCCATCTAAGAATATTCTTTCTCTCCTAAAATTTATGCAAAATCTCTTTGAGTGCATGTCTAAATCCAGTACAGTCCAGAAGGTCATCTCATTGCATAGTACTGAATACCTCATTTTTATATTTGACCCTCTGTGCTGTCTGTGCTACCATTCATTAACTCATCACTTTATGATAGAGTTGTTTAATATGCATAATATCTTAATTCATAAAGTGTTATAAGTTATTTGAAACATGCAACGTTCCTTGGAGAGATCCTTCGCTTCCCCCATTTTTTGTCTGTTAAATATTATTATTGCCCCTAGTATCTTGTTAGAGAAAAACAAACACATCAAACATCTCATTTAGCTTTGTTCCTCAGGTACGAGCAAAGGTAACACAAGGCATGTGTAAAACTGATGTTATCAGTCGACAGATACATCTTTTTATAGATGCATGCATGGTTAAAGCCTATCACTGGAACAGCTAAATGTGAGATTGCTTATTTCTGTTGCATGCATATTTCTGTCTGACTCATTAAGTGAATTATAAAACATGTTAAAAATTTTTGGGTAAGGAAGTAAAATATAGGTAAGAAATTCTAAATGTGAAATTTTACGCTGTGCAGAATAGTCACCTGAGTTTAAATAAGCATGTCAACAAAGGTCAATCTTTGGGTATCACACGTCACTTTCATTTCCCTCTCCACTGCCATTGCAGCATGAAACAGCAATGCAGAGGAAAAATGCCATCCAAAGCTATTACAGTGGAAGCCACTGGTTTTCTTAAAGTCTCGTGCAGAACTCTGTCCCTTACGAAGTGGCTTTCTGCAAGATGACCTCTGCCTCTGGTACTTCCTTATTGATTTCAACAATACTGGTCATGAGACTACCATTATGCTCTCAGGAAGTATGGTGATTGGAAAAAGTCAAATCCAAGTTTCCTAGATCCTCATCCACCTCCTAGAACAACCAGGAGTTTATTGGCACAGCATGGGCCAGTAAAAGGAGGGGCACGTCAAAGTCCTGCCTGAGGGCCAGGGAGCTGCCTCAAACCCCTTCCACAGTTTGTGCTTGTGCTCTGCCTAGCACTAACCAGTACTAGTAGTTTTCGAAATTCCATGACTGTCCGACCCAGTACAAAAATACAACTCTGCTCTTTTCAAATGTGCATTTTATTGAAAACTCTTGTTTTCTGTTGTAAAATTTCTGAACTGTGTCTTTCTGTCCCATAATACAGACACCATCCTCCCAATACATTGCTCTGTGGCCAATTACATAAGCTTCAGTTAAATGATCTATGTGTGTTCATCACATATAAGCAGTCCTTAATTGACATAGCATTAATAATAAATGGAAGACTATCTTTGCTGAAATAAAAACCTTTTGTTTCAAGGCATTAACTGTCCTATGTTATGACAGGGTGTTTTTGCACTAAAAGCAGGTATCTGAAGAATTGTGTGAGTACAACTTCAGAAGCTGGTTTTGAGACTTTGACTACTGTCCCCAGAAATCCTTAATGTCTTGCAAAATGTTACAAAACAGGATAACTTTATTGGAAGGGTCACTGCTGAATTAGAAGAAATTTGAATCATTGCCTAAAAGTAGATCAGTCTGTTTAGCTTTCTTCTGGTATAATATGGAAATAATATCTTTTTATCAAGAGCCAACATTTTTCTTACACAATCATTTTATTACAGTCTAGCTGATGCTCCTCTTCTATGCTCCCTTCCTCCTTTTCTAAAATAAAATTAATGTGTTTTTAAATACACATTATATACTCTTCATTAGAAAACAATCAGGTCAAAAGAGAAGCAACCCTGAATATTTAATATTTGTCAACTAATGCATATTTAGGTAAATCAATCTGATAACTAAAACTCATTTAAAATTTGGCTTCCAGGCTAGGACTCAGGGAAAGAATTTCTGGATGCCTTCTGTTGTCTCTTGAATTTTTGCCAATTTTGATGATGGTATTTCCATAAAGTCATACTTGTTTTCTTTAAGAATATATTTCTTCTTCATTTTGCTTTAAGTCTGTAAGATGTTATGGTTTCCTCTTTTGGAAATTGAGAAAAAAGATGTATTTCACGTCAAATGTAATTCATGTAATAGTGCAAATGTGTTTGCCACAATGCTAATATTTAAGGGGAAAAAAAGAAGACACATCAAAACCCAAGAATCTAAACTTCAGGAATCCAGTCAGTGACCTTTAAGACTTTGGATAGACCCTGGGAGGGCCATTTTCTGTTCCATGCTGGGAGCAGGAAGAATGCAATTTTCCCCTAGAACAATTCACTGTTTGGTTGTACCCACCTACTAAAAACAAAAGATAAGAAAGAGCTACTCAATAACAAAATGCTATTTTACTTCAGCTCCACTGTGCTTTTGGAGAGAACTACCAGTCATTTGAGATAATCTTTTCAAAGAAAAGTCAATGTAGTTGATAACAAAACTTCCTTTAAGAGAATTCAAACCAAGAACTCTTTTTGTCTGTGCTGTCCCCTATGGGTGAGACGCAGTGTTTTGTTGAAGGCTTTGGTCAGAGCTAGGCTGTGATCCTCCTGTTTCTGAGCTCTCCAGAGTAGTCCTACCTGTTCCAACTTTACAGACTTCTGAGTCATTTCTAATCCAAGTTTCTTGCTAGAACTAACTATAAATTGCCGACAAATAAATGTCCTTAACCTAAGTAGGCACGAGAGCCGGTAAGGAATATAGCAATACAAGGGAATGGGTGCCATCCCACCCTCTCATAGCCAACTCTCTGGATTAAAAACCACTTCATATGTGCTACTTTAACCTGTGTTTCCCAGGTTGAACAAATTGAGTAAAGAACATGCTGCTTGGGGAACAGAGTCAGAGATTCTCCTGACTTTGCTCCCACAAAAGGCTGGCAGTGAAGTAAAGGGAGAAAAGTTTTCCCAAGTCCTTGAAAATGAGAGTCCTCCACATGAGATAGCTTGGACCAATTCAGTTTTTCAGAACAGCCTATTGTGAAGAAATCCATCCTTACCTTCAGTGTTTACATGGAAGGTTACAAGTCTAAACAGGCAAGTGCTTTCTTTTAGCAGTAGTCATTGCCATGCAGGTGACAGGTGGACGAAAATTCCTGGAACTCCCCAGTGTTCAAAGGCAGACTTGCAAAGTTTATGAACCCACAGTTTGAAAGTGCACCAAACCCCAAAATCCTGCCCTGGGCAGGCCTTTAAGGGACTAGCCAAGCAGTCAGAGATGCTTTCACTGAGGTATAAATCCAGAGCAGGATGAAGATGGGCTACTTTCTGCTTTACTCTAAGCAGAAGCAGCATGTGAACTCGGTGCTGTCTTGAGCCCTGGCTGTGTCGAGGAGTCTGCTTCACTGTTAGGCCAGCAGGCTATTCAGGCACGGGATGTGGTGCATGAATAGAAGCATTCATTGCCTTTCTCTTCTCATGCTTCTCTAAGCCTCAGGGCATTGATCCTGTGCTGTTGCCCCTTACCCAGAGTAGAGGAAGAGGCTGCCTCTGTCCTCCTCCCCTCTACTCTAGTTCCCTTGTAAAACAGAAAGATTGATTCAAAGCAAAATTCAGCACAGAAAGCACTAACCTAAAATAAACTACCATTAGCCATAATAAAGTCCAGTATATCTCTAATTTATAGAACTATTTGCAACTGCACAGAGAGTCATGATAAGGTTGCGCTCTCTCCAGTTCAGGGGAAAAAAGCCCTTGCACAGATCACATTTACTTCAGCCAAGTAATTTTCAAGGACATCTGTATGGGCTGCACAAAGTCCTTCTCACATAGCCTTAACCTATTAACTGCTCTTTAATTTCAGGCATAATCTCGGTTAAAACCCACAAAAACTCCCTGTTCTGAACTTACATGTGACCACATCAAGGGACTGTACTTATGCTGAGGATTATTAAGCCTGTTGGACGGGTTTTAATGGCTGCCTTCCCCACCGGGGCTCGCAGGATCATAACAGTAGTTTTCTGCATGATGTTTTCTGATGATTTCTAATGATTTTCTACATAAAGCAGGCTATTCCTCTGGACCCTTGTTTCGTGACAGCAGGAACCGGTGTTTCTGCTGAGCTGAATTCCATCCCCCGTGCCCAACCAGAATAGCTGCCGCAGTGTTTTGACATCGGACACTGAGGGAAAGGCTTGAGAGAGTGAGTCTCCTCCGGTGGCAGCACCAGGAGCTGCTGTGGCTGCCCCAGAGTCAGGCTGGTCACTCTGCTGGCCCTTCTACTTGCTTTATATATGTTTCTGTAGGCAGCCACATAGCTCTGTGTGCATGTACAGATGACAGATGTGTTTATATTGCTTTATAGGTGGGATAGTGTGTGGAATTACATTTCACCAGATGAATGTGAAATGCTAAAGTATGTTTTCACACACTTAGCTCCAACAAAATAACTTTTAAAAGTTGTTCCAATGCACAGAATACCATTTTTCATGGCAAAGTCTTAAGTGCATGTTGTACTACTGAAAGTAAGGTGCTTAAAATAAGAAAACAGGATATACTGAAAGTCAGATTCACTGTACCAGGAAAAGAGAGGGGAAACTGTTCCTTGCCTTTTCACTGATAGTAACACTTTTTTTCTATATTTTAGAGCTTGAACCTGTTCAAATTTTTCCAGTTGACAGTTTGCTCTATTTAACGTAGACTTGGTAAGGTTTTTTGCACATAAGCTTTGAAGAAAGTACTCCTTAAATTGGTAAGTATTGTGCCTGTAGCATGACACTTGTCACCTTTTTATTTATCTTAAGAACTGAGCAACAATTTTCAAAAGGTGCTCATCAGATTATAAGGACATCTTTGACAAGACCAGAGGAAAAATGACACTGGTTTAATGCTTTAGGAGTATGGGAAGACTGTAGAGTACAAACTGCCATGAAGCCAACTTAATATAACTGTTTCCTTTATACTCTAAGGATTCACAAGGGACTTCACTGCTAGCATACAGGAAATAAAGTCTGTTGTGCTAGAAAAAGACTTTGTTGCTTACAATTTAGAAAACTACACAAAGTTTCCTTACAGGAAATCTTACATTCATACAAATTCCCATATTTATTTGTAGACAAAAATTACCATTCACAGCGCAGGAAAACTAGATGAAAACAAGAGACAGCATAGACTTAAAGCCATTATGGGGTATTGGTAAACAGACCTACATTACAGCAATAAATAGAACCACACAAAAATTTTACTTAAATGTAGAAATATATTTATTATTGCCTCATTTTCCAGTACCAGCCTCATTTCCTAACAGGAATTTTTTAAAATAAATTGCTACATGAATGCAGTTCTTCAGTGAGGAGATTGCAGAGTTTATTTTAGGTAAAGCTTGTCTTCTGTTGTTACACGATTCGACCAAGATATACTGACTTGGGATATTTTTTTTTTAGATCAGGCCACTGAACAATGAAATAATCTGAAAAGTAGTAAAGAATCTTTCCAGACAGGGATAAAGTTTCCACACGGCAGATGCTCTCTACGTACACAATGATTGATCTCTTTATTCCTAGAAGGCCAAGAAGAAGAGCAGATATACAAACAGGAACACATGTTCCTGGTCCATTGCACAATATCTAAAAGAGATGAAACATATTACAAAAGTAAACCATGAGTTTTTTCATAAAGTAAACAATTAAAAGTGTGCATATTCATTTACCATTACATTTACACAAAAATATATTTCCAAAGATATTTAAAAAAAAAAAACAGAAACTGCATGTGAATATGAAAAAAGTGGGGGTAAAGAAAAGACATTATTTCAAAGTATCTGCTAAAAATATTTCTTAACATGTCGCAGAGGAGGAGAAGAGCTCTGAAATGGCACAGTTAATTTCTGTGAAGGAAGAGTTTAGAATTCCTTGACTCATGGGTATATAACTAAAACAGTTTCCAATCTCAGTCATAGCTTTGTATTCTGTCAGTCATGAAATCTGTGCACCTAATAAGCCCCAAGAAGTTTTATTAGGATTATTAAATCTGGGATCCAGTTATAAACCTCTTGAATTTTAGCCTAAGTCAGCAAAACACTTAAGAGTTCATCAAAAATGTGCTGATGAATTAGGACCTTCATGTGAATCTATCAGTTGATATGCATGACTGGATTTTATTTTTTATGTTTGATAAACATTAGTAAATTGTGATAAGCATACAGAAGGAAGATGTTTTGGTAAAAATATGTCATGTCCTTGTAGCAGAGGATCTCAAATTCACTTATAAATGTTAACAGTGAAAGGAAGTACTCTTTCTAATTTTAGACAGTGTTCAATTGAAAAAAAGAGTGCTTAAAAGTAAAAGGTTTAAACCAGAGTATATTAGGCACTTGGTATCAAAATGGATTTCAGGCAAGGAATTTCTTACTAAACTAAAATACTACCATGTAATCAGGACTTTTCTGCACAGCTGGGGTTACATGGAAATAAAGAGTTCTTTTATAAAATCATGGCCCTATATTCTGTAAACTCACATTTTTTTGTTCCAAGTTCACCAGCTTGAGAAAGATATTATAGCAGTGGGGGAAAAAAATCTGAGTTTCTGTTTCGGTGTTGTAGCAATCATCTCAGAACATTTCCTTCCCAGCTTCATGGCAAGATCCTGTTGATAAACTCGCTAGTAGCACCTTGCAGTTAGAAGGGGCAACAGCTTTGATGTTGCCTATATTTTGCATATCATCTATATTTTGCATTTATCATAGCCCCAGAAATCTAGCTTGGGGATATGATGACCATTCTGCTGTAGTTTCTTATCAGAATCAACAGAATGTAATACTATTTGCAAAATTGTTCTGATTTTATTGTTGATCTTAATTGAACTGTTTCTTCATGCACAACTTGCTGATGTTTTCTCAAAGTCCCTTTCTCTGTTGTATTACTGTCCTCTCCCCATCCTTTCCTCAGTGTCATCAACTTCCATCTTTCTCTGTACACTTCCCAACCCTCTGAAATGTCTCCCACCCATCCTCTCTTCTCTGGCTTAATTTGTGATCATGGATATTCATGTCCCTCTGCATCCCTACCTATTCTCAGTGTCTCTTACACCTATCTTTCTCCTGGAATGGCTCTGCACTCTTTAGGCTCCCTCTGAAAGTTCAATATAGTTGTCTAAAGCAAGGAGTTTCACTTTGGTTCCTTACTTTCTACAATCTGACACAAAAAAAATACCAATTGTTGATATGATTTAGGTCAGGTAGACATCCTAGCATTCTCCTCAGCCCAGAAGTTAGAAATTGTAAAACAGGGGTCTATTTGTGAACCTCTGTGTAGCTCTAAAAGTCACACTGAGCTGCTTTAATTACTTTGCTGAGATGTAAAACAGAAAAGCAATAATCAAAATTAAAATCATAACAAAATACCTCTCCTATATTCAGGTTCTGTTATGATGCACTCCATTTATACTTTCTACTGACTGTTTATAACTTGTAAGCCGCTTCTCAGATGCCCTTTGATTCATGGAAAATCATGCGCTTGCATACAGGAAAAAGAATTAGGAAAATTATGCACTTGGCTTCTCTAAAAAACCATTATATCATCATAACTCATGTCCTCTGCTCTTTCACACATACCAGTTCAAACAAGACAAAGCAGACATGGCTTTATAGGATTTCTGTATGCAAAAGGTTCAAAAAATACTTTAATTATAGATGTTGCTATTCTAAAATGCTTGGATTGAGGAACTGGCCCCTGAAGGAGACCCTGGTATAAACCTGCTGAAGCCCATATACAAATAGGTCCCTATCTGAATTTGGGGTCGTGATCTGTAAATCAAGACTATTAATCAATCTTTCTGATCATTAAAAATTAACCTTCCGTTAACCTTCAGTGCGTGTCTAGAGACATGTCCTACCTAGAACTGGTGCAGTTGCAATTCAGTGGCAATTCCCCTCCAAAAATCTGGTCTGACCTGTCCTACTTACTCCCTCTCACACCGTCAGCAGGAAGGGAGACCAGTGTTCCTTCTGCTTGGAATCCAACATCATACACTCTTCAAGGGCTACAGGGGAAACTTCTGAGAAAACAAATATGTACACTATAAAGAAGAGGAACCATTGCAGAATCTGTAAGCTAGAAATGCTGCTGTTCAGCTCCTGCTAGTATACAAACTTGCTGATGGTTGAAAGGAACTGAATCATCTAAAGCCTTCCTTAAATATGTAAGAGAAGATGAGCTGCCTCACTAGTGAATTTCAAAACAATATTCAAAAGTAACTTTTGGAGAATGATTGATGTCTGAGACCTTGAAAAGACGAACTTTCGATTTTCCCCTACAGCAAAATATAGGTATCTCTCAGTGAATCCAACAGCAACCATCAGTATACTGCGAGGAAGAGATGGGCACCTACTGGGAAAGAAGGCACCAGGGCCTCTACAAGGTCAACCACCTATTCAGGGTGTTTCCCAATATCTATTTAATTTAGCTGCCTGTAGAATATTCGTGTTGCATGGAATATGTCTCAAAAATCCCTGGTTTATTTGGTTCAGCCTTCCTTAACAAGGCAGGAGAAAGGGGGAAAGAAGGGGCAAAAGAATTTTTGTGTCACATTTATGACCTCTTGAGCTCCAACTGCCCAAAGACTTTCCTGGTAACTGGGCTATCTGACTTTGTTACCAGCAAGTGGTAACAGGTCTTTCTACACCATTTACATGCATCTCTAATGCAAAGAAATGTTCAGCTCACTGTTGAATTGGCTCACTGGCTGCCTGGGTTCACAGTTTATAGTTGGATCTATAAACTAAGTCCTACATACTAAAAACCTCTACCAATTCTATCCAACCAGACTGCAAACAATAAACTAATCAAGCTGTATATTAATGGAGGTTTAAAAGTAAAGCATCAGAATACAAAATTTCTTTAGCTACTCTATAAATCTAATTTCACATTAATCACTTTCATATAAAAATGAAATAGTTCTGGCTTTTATATTTCAGATATTCTCCACAGCTGTTGAAAGAAAATAAGCTAAGCCAGCAGTTTGGCACACTGGGAACACTGGCACATGGCACTACTACTGATAAAAGCTACTTTAGAGTTGGTGAATGCAGCACTGTAGCAGAGTGACATTTACCAGCGAAAACAGTGAAAGCAGAGCTCACAGCTTCACTGGGATTAAATGTCAGGCCACTGATTAAAGCCAATATGAGTAAAGCAGAAAACTTGCAGTTTTTCTCATAAATACATAAACATACATTTGCTGTATGTCTTCAATGAATAAGTATTTAAGTGCTCCTTATGTTCTCAAATTACAACAGAGGGGGGACAACATAAGTCCCCCTAAATTCAGTAGAAAGTGGAAAACTAATATATGATTTGCTTTGCATAAGAAACTATCAACATGTGCTGTTCTCCTTAATGACTTCTGCAGAGATTGGCCTTTCTGTCCAGCTTCCTGGGGCTGGGGAGGGTTGTGGTGTGGGGATGTGCACACATGAACTGAAGACTGTGCTGTTTACCAGGCACGGAGCTACCTCCTGGAGTATGTTTAGGCTGCTCAGCCCTCCTCAGTTCTGGTAATGCTCCCTACTCCACAGTGCTAAACAACTGAAGATACAACTAAGGGAATAGGAGGTGGTGGTGATAGAGAACTACTAAAACAGGCAAAGGTCAGTGCAGTGATACAAAATGGACCCAAGACGGGTTAACCATATGATCTCTGTATACCTTTGTAAGGTCTACTTTTTAGCTGTTATGCAATACCTACTTTTTAACAATGTAGGGAAAAACACATTAGGTATTCCTATGTTACAGGAACAATGAATGTTTGTGTGTTTTTTGTTTTGATGGGGAAAGGTAGTCCTTTCTGCAGCACAAGAAGAGAGAATCCCAGATGAACTAATTTGTATTCTGCTATGTAAATTACAGCATCTCATGAGCTCATCAGCCCTTGCTTGTTTTCAGTACTATATTACTATTTTGAAAACTTCACACTCATGCCCTGGAAGGTGAAGTATCCAGACGAACATTTTTTCATTCACCTACAGAAGTACTGAGTGCTACCTACAAGAGCTGCTGTAATCTGGCTTCTTGGTTTCAGCTGTGCCCATTTCTTGACCCATGATTCCCAAAGACCTGGTTCCATTGACTGTTCAGTGTATCCTGAAGTCCCCACATCTGTTGGAAACACCACTCCCCTGCAGTTGTGGGGCCAACTTTTTTAATACTGGAGATTCTCTAATGGTAACATTAAGTTCACAAAAGCATCAGTGAACAAATATCTCAAATTTTAATGATAACTATATTTCCCTTATGAGCTCATGAACAAGATGCAAGCCTGGAGAGTTGAGAAGCATGGGTTATACTCACAGCTCTGCTGTGGACTCCCTGAGTGATTTAAGGCACAGTACTTGCTTTCTCTCACATCAATATTTTCTATTTTAACATGCGGAAAACAATAACTTACTCCTCACAGAGGATGCATCAAAATTCCTGTAAATCCTTCTCAACAAAGATCTTCAGGTATGGAGAGTATTGCTTTTATTAGTATGTGTTTTGATTCACTAGCTAGCATACTTTGAGAAAAAGATAAAAATTACATGCTATTTTCTTTTGGATAGATTTTTTTTTTTCCTGCTATGTTAACATACAGCAGGCTCTATCCACTAAAAATCAATTTCTGCTAGTAACTTTGATGGCAATTCAACTTGGATGGCAAACTGAGAAAAACTGCTCCTTTTTTCATAAATTAGTAGCTCTAAAATGTTTCAAGGGATGCACTGCTAATCTACACAGAGATGCTGCAGTTACAGAAATAAGATCTCTTCCAGAGTAGATAAATTTGGTCATCAGAAAACCGGAGAAACCCAAGAATTTAAGAGAGAAAGTGATTTCTCCTTACTCAAATACCTAAGCATGTTGAGAGGGACTGTTCCTGTTGAAGCTTTTGCTAGTCTTGCTCTTTAGCATGTCTGAAAATTCAAGTTTTGAACCTTGAGAGAAACTAGCTTAGAATTGTTAATATTTTTTAAGGTTTAAAAAAAGGTGGCAACCTTTTCAACAATTCCTTATTATTGCTATTGATGGGGAGAAAGAAGAATTTCAGGTTCTGTTTGAACAACAGAAAGGCCATTAAACTACTTAGTGGTTTTTTATTTTTGAAGAGTGAAGATCTTACCCAGTTCACTTCCCTCCACAACCTGTACATAAAACCACCAAAAACTTCACACCCTATTTGCTGTTTGAACTTACCTGCAAAATGCAAGCTAGGACAAAAAAAACCCCTCAAAAACTAGCTGTGTAGTCTGATGTAAATCAGGTAATTAAGGTAGAAATCAGGTAATTAAGGTAGAACTGAATTATACCTGGGTACACTTTTATCTTCCACTGTCTAAATTGCTTGAATCATCAGGGGTGCAAAAAGATAAAGTTCTACACCACCAGCTTGTGTTCGGGCTGGTCAGCAGCTATTGCTTGTAGCATTTAGATGAAAACCTTCCTTGTCCACCTCTGTATTTGGTTGGTAGAGCTGCTGTTGTTATTTTCATACACATACACTAAGTGAGGTGCTCTTCAAAACAAGCAGAGACATGTGTGGTCCTATAGGCCAATTACCTAAGCAGGATAAATAAGATGAGTGAATGCCAGAGTGGAGAAGAGAGAAGTGGAAGAGAAAGGACTTAAGTTAGCACACTATGCAGCTGAGTTTCTAATGTGCACTTTTTTCCCGTGTTACTTTCATCATGGAATGAAACACAGGAAGCACAATCAATTCCTTCTTTTTTGCAGCTCTCACTTTATAAAGGTTTGGGGAGAGGGAGACAAAAATCCTACCCAGTGGATTTTTCTATGAGAGAAAAGGAGAGCTTCCACAAAACCACTAGGAATCAGATGTAATAGCAGGATTTAATTGTAACACCGCTAGGCATTGTCACTTTTGCCTTCTAGGCACTTAGTGGCCTGACTGAGAGTTACCAGCCCATTGTCCTCAGGGGCAAGAGACAAGGGAAGAGGCTCAGTTTATGTGATTTGCATCAGCATCTGCATACAAAGCAGTGAGAGAAGCTCCTAGTTTCTGGATTTCAGCAGAGCACAGGAGCTCAGCTATGCATGTGGCTATTTGACACTGTAAAGACTTAAAACAGCTCAGGTCTGTTTCTGGGTATGCCCAAGGGCTTTACTGATGAAAAGAAAAGATAACGAGGGTCATTAAGAGCCTCAGAAGTTAGGCAATAGCTTAGTGAGGAAAGTTTGAGAATCTAGATTTGGACACACATAGAAATATGCAGGCTTTAATTTATTTATTTATTTTTTTAATGAAGGTAACCTTAGGCATCCTACTTAACTGTCCCATAACTGTATGAGAGGTGGCAGGTCTTTCATTGGGATTAAAAGGTTTTTGGAGTGGTTGTTTGCATCAGCATACTTCCTAGCCTAGTTGCCAAATGTAAAATGAGAAACATAGAATGAATCCATTAAAAATAATAATAGATGACAGGTGTGAAACTGGTACTAATATTCAAGTCTATGGGAATGTTAGTGTTGGTTATTAACACACTACATTAACACCCAGACTATCAGTGGGACCAGCAAAACAACCAGTGAGTCTTTTGAGAAACTGTGGGAGATGTGGTTGGTTGAAAAATAAAAAGATTACCAAAGCAGATACAGGGTGGAGAATAAAGTAACTCCCTACCTACATTGCTATGGAGTGGGTCTACAGTTTATTGCTGCTGAAAAGTTACTAAGAAGTAAAGGAACTTTGACTTTATGTAGATGAAAAAGTTGGCCATAAAGCAATTCAGTAAAAGGCCTTTGCCAAGTAAATGAAATGGTAGTTGCTGAACTACACCTGTAGCTACAAACACCAGGTACTAGTTGTCTTTCAGCAACGTCACCTTGGCGGAATCTGAACCTGACTGCATCTCTTGGTCACCATGAGAAATACCATCCAACCTTTCAGAGCCTATTTACAAATAATTTTTGTATCTCCTGATATAAAAAGTACTGCTTATTTTAGTAGCTTGCTTCCACTCAAAAGGAAAAATTAAATCCAAAGACTGTTAACTATACTCATATACTAACTCATACACTAACAGTGTAATAACTATACTCATATACTAACAGTGGCCTAAAATGCAACTTTATTTGCAAATCTCAATGTGTCTTTTGTTAGTCAAGTATTCATTTAACTAGAACTTGAAAGCAGTATTTTGGGTTAGCCAAACATGTTATTTTATATGTACATAAAACATCTTTCAGGCTACTGCCTAATCACTGAAGTTGGCATAGTAAGAATGCCCATCAAATACCTGCCTGAAGTATCTTCACAATGCAAACCCCAGAGGTGTCGGCAATCTGCACCTGCATACCAGTGGTTACATTTAGCAAGACTCTTACACTTTATAACATACATGGCAGTGTGACCAGGGTATTCGTTTGTTTCATAATGAAACTGATAGCTGATCAATTAAGAATCTTTTATGTCTAAAGTCTGCTTAAATCTAAGAACTCAGTTCATCTTTACTGCTACTTCCGTCCTCCTTCTGAAATGTAGAGTCTATGGGCACATCTAATTAGCCGTAACAGAAAGAGCAGAACTACAAGGCAGCCCTGAATGAACTGATTGGAATAGCTTTAGATGTTTATCTGTGCTCAGCAGAGGGTAATTCTACCTTGTTGCTGCAGGGTAGCTCTACACAGCACTCAAGGTAGAGGCGGGGTGAATAAAACCAATTTTCATCAACACTGAGAAGTTCAACACAAATTTTGATAGCTTAACTATGTTTTCTTTTTAGACTAAACAGTTTGTGTCTCTGAAGGTCTTAATCCAATGTTCTCTTGATTTTGACTGTTTTGATCTTAGAAGAACAACAGTAAATCAGATAGACTACCAATCTGGTCCAAAAGAATTATAAATAGTGGGGAAAGATTCTGTGTGCAAAAGAATGCAGCAGATAGTCTTAACATTGCGTTATACAAAGTTCACTTGTTATGAAGTGAATAGAGAAAAAAATGCCACCACCCAGATTTTGTAGCTTTCCACAAAGTTCCAATAAGAACCGTGATATAAGGGACAATAACTTACTATTTGTCACAGTAATTTGTTAGAGTGCTATGAACTTCAGACATTTTGGGCAGAGCACAAAGAATGGAAAATCTTAGCTAAATCAAATAATGATCTCCATTCATTCAAATGTTCACTGTGTGAACATTTCTGTAACTAGAAGCTGCCTGTAGTCAGTTTAACCAGTCAGGGGACCAGGCACGTATGATGGGATTTGCAGTCATAAAATAATAGGTAGACTGCTACAAGCATGATGAGCTGTGCAGGTTTCAAGCTTCTAGGAAGAAATTTAACAAGGAGAGACTCGTTCAACTGATAGCTGGTGGTGAGGGAGACAGCAGAGCTTGTTCTTGCTGTGCAAATGTAAACTTCTTACTACAGACTTCCCACAGGAAGGAGGCCCTAATGTGGGAGGACCGCCTTCTTTGCCTGATTTAACCCAGGTTTTTCCAAATAGCAGGGATCTGAAAATATCTGCTTATTTCAGTCTCTGTAGAGCCCTAAGGCAGTAGGGACTGCTCAGATGTGTCCCCAGAAAAGGAGTCTGGTCCTAAGGGTCCAGGATGTGCAATCTGGTGAACAGAGCATTATGCAGCATTTTTGCACAATTCTAGGTGAAATTTAATTATATTAAAGGACAGCATATCACTGACCCAGTTACATAACCATCTATGGCTAAAAGGAAGGACTGGATACAATATTTTGCAGTTTTTCTGCTGTGTGCTGGGTGCACAACCTTTGTTTTCAGTTTGAATTTCAGGTATGCCAGAATGACCAGGATAATCAGGACCCAAACAAAGGGCTAGATCACCTGAAAGCCTGATTGCAGGGCTGGCTAACCTGCCCAAGGACAATGGTTCTGCAAGCAGGAAGAGCACTGAGGACCAGTTTCCTATGAACTTGTATCCACTGACTGACATCAAGCGTATTATAGGAAGGATATAACTCAAGTTTATTCGTTCTTGTACATCAAATAATCCCTGTAAGATTCTCTAGTTTTGGGAAATATCTTCATGCAGCTTGTCTAATTTTTTGTGACTAACAAGGATTTGCATCTTTTCCTAGATAATAGATCTTATAACACCTTGTTCTGGTTTTGTTTCTTCCTAGCCTTTCTCTCAGTGAAAACAATAGATGTCTGTCTTCTCTGACCAGCTGCCTGTTTTCATGGTAGGAATTTGCAATCTTTGAGCTACGACTGCATGCTAAATCTGTCTGCAACTGATGAATGGTTTTATAGGCTTTTCTGGGGGAATGTAGGTGTAGGCAGAGTGTGCTGGCAAAAGCCTTGCTTCCCTGGAATTTTAGGCCACTGTATAGGAAGCTTATCTAAGGCAGATAAATGTTGTAAAAACTGTCCAGTATACATTCACTTGCAAAACACCCTGACACTTATATTTCTATAACTCTTGGCTATAGAAACACAAGCTGATCATCACTTTTGACATCTTCATTGTTACTTTGTTTAATATCTCTAAAGGGACTTGACTTGCTGAGTACAGATGTTCGTAACTCAGAAATGGGCCTCCTGAAGATGATCTCAAGTTGAACAACTAAGCTAACTTTTACATTTCTTACTCTCTGGGGGCCTATTTCAAGTATGGGTCAAGTCCTGCAAGACAGCAAAGGTCTCCTGGAAGTTGTTCAGTTCTTTCTGAACTCACTATCTTGAAGAAGGGTTAGATGGAACTGCTTTCTCATGCAAAGTAAACCAAGAAGCTTTGCCAGAAGATCAGTGTGAGATACAAAAAGGGACACAGTGCTCACATAAATAAGCACATAGCAAGCAAATCCTATGCAGCTAGGTTAGCTGTTTTCCCTTTGTAGCTATTTTCACTCCACAGATATGCTAGTTATGCCATCTTAAGCTTATCTGCTCCAAGCCTTGCCTTTGTGCACCTAATGGTTTCAGGTTCCCTTTGCAGTACTTCTCTTGTCCTGCAAGTCTTTAAACTGCAACACTTCTATGTTTCTCTAGCTTTTGGGTGCTTGGAGAACACTTCACTCTTTCATACATACACATTTTTCTGACAAGCCTAAAAGCAAATGTAAGGATTTGGGGATCGCTCATACATACGAATGAATTAGAAGCAATTCAAAGTTGTCCTTCCCTCCTGCAGTTAAACAAAACCAGTGTCTAGACTGAAAACGTACAGTACTCATAAGCTCTAGTGCTTAAATATGAAGCTCTCAGCATGATGTAATTCTGTGCTGGTTTCTAAACTCGGGTCTTGATTTCCATGCTGAAAGTTACAGATGAGCCCTGTGAATGCCGGCATTTGTCCCAACCTTTCTAGTTCCTTAAACTACTAAGCATTACCTTTTGCCAAGAGCAATTCATTGCAAACCTTTTCATCTAAAGGCAATTAAATACTACCAGTTGCTTCACGTACCACACGGTCTTTTCACTGGTTATGTGAGGCATTTTAATCCCCATTTTAATCACTCTCCTTGGAAAAGGGTTTTAAAACCTTTGCAGCTCTCTCAGTTACTGTATTTTACAGAATTTTTAAATTAAGATATCCATACAGGTAGTAGTACTATGCAAGCAGCTTTCCAGTGGTATAAGGTCTGACATAATGCCAGAGATGCTTCTGTCTGCTGCTAGCATGGTTGATAATTGTACCTGACAGAAAATAACTGGGGACAACCTCCCCCCAGCCCTTCTCTAATCATGGTTAAAGACTCTTTGGATATAATTTTGAATTGGTGGTTCCTTTAAACACTAAAAAGGGCTAAAAGGCCTTGCTAAAATGTATCCTCCATTTTACGAGGGCAAGTGTTTTCCAAAAAGGTTAGCCTTTGATAGCTTACAACTCCAACAGTACTAATAATTTCATGTGTAAATCTCACTATCACTTTAAATTCCTTTTGTAAACAGAAAACATGGGATTAGTAACTTCCTGCTTCCTACATCCTGGAGATTTTTCCAGTCAATTTCTTTAGCAGTAAAAAAGATATATATACATTAACCTAACACAGTGGTATAGCAAAGTGATTACTAAATATATTACTCACATTTGCTCTGTCTGCTTCTTGTAAACAAACTTGACTACTCCTCCTGCCACAATTCAAATCTCTGTAAAAAGAATAGTGTGGCATCTTCTCTCTCCAAACTTTACCTTTTCAGAATAGGCTTGAAAAACAATAAATGCAAAAAAGCTACTTCTGTTCTGCACACTAAACTGCTTGGAAAATTCCAGCAAGCAAGTAGCTTTTGATCTGATAGGAACTGACCAGTACTATTGAAGCCAAGGAGATCAAATTATTCACAGCAGTCTCTCTAAACATTCAAAATATCACAAATAGATAAAAGCCTCTTTAGAATTCGCCATACAGTTCACAGCAGGAGTTAAAAAACGTCTCCTCACAAATATTCTCTGTGGGTGTATAGATGTTGCTACTAAATTATGAAAAATACTTTGTAATTGCACCTTTATAAATTTCATTCAAATATTTTAAACTTCATAAAATATTAATTTGAAATTCTGCTAAAATAATGCTTTTTAAAAAAACTCAAGTATAGATTACCAACTCCTTCAGATGACAACAACTCTAGCAAAAAACCCCCAGCTATAACCAAATTTTCTCTTACAGAATTGCAAACATTAAAGCTAGGAGGGCAGCATGTACCTTCTGTGTTAACACAAAACTATATTGATTGGGTATCTCCATTTTAGATCTACAATCTGACAACCCTGAATGTTTCTGACTTGTGTGTGAAATACTTTTAAATGAATGTTGTAATTAGCATGAGAGTGCAATTTTGTGAACAGCTTGAAAAAATTACTAAAGTGCTGACAACTTGCTACTTCAGCAGTGATGTTTTATGTCATTAGGTGAGATAATTAATGCCAGTCAGCCAAAGACTAAATAAATATGCATTGTAGCTCCAAAGTCCATGTAAGCACAAAAACTGAATGTGTATATATTTGTGCTGGTCTGAACCTGTCTGTGCCAGACTGGTCATACCATTTTAGAAGCAAGCCCAGCCAACAGGATAACCGGGCTTTCAGGAATAGTTTGTGCTGTTGCAATCCTAAAGAGATATTATCAAGAATGAGCAACCTTGTTTTTCCTAGTTCTACCAGCGTTAACAAGGGAATGACACCCTGATGTTACTTGCAAACTCTGAGAGGGAAAACTGGTATTTGCTGCTCTATTTCACCAACAGTGCAACCTGTTCTCTCTTTTTTGATGTATTACTGCTATATTTAACATTAAAAATACTTTTCCTGAGAACTATAAATCTTATCATATGAGATACAGTGCAATGTGTTGATATTTCAAATACTTTTATGGTGCTGATTAGCAAGTTCTCAATAATTTAAAATTTACCTACCAAATCTGGTTTCAGTTTGTTGGTCAGAGGAAGAGAGTAAAGTAGGGAGTATAGGGTTGTTACCACAGAGGAGGTCCAAGACTGTCTAACCTCACGGCTCCTGGGAATGCGATGAAGGGTGAACTGGAAGAGAGCACGATAAGTGGAGCTGTTACTTTGCTAAGAATGTTGTTTCTTCTATAGAGTTACTAGATCTGTCTGTGCCAACTTTTTTGATTTCTCTTTTTTAATCTACTTTGGAAATGTTTGGGTATAAACGCTTTGCATGGATGCCTGTGGTGTGTGCTTAGCACTCCTGGCAGTAAAGTAAACAGAAATACCAGCACCATTGTTTAACCCTTCTCATGTTACCCGAACGCACTCCCACCGCCACAGCAGCTGGAGCCGCTGCCCCGCGGTGCCCGTGCCGAGCGCGCCCCCTCGTGGGCACCGCCCGCGCCCGACCCCGCAGCCCGCACCGGGCACCGCCGCTCCCGCTGATCAAACCCTGCCCACTCACTCTGCAGGAAAGGCCACCGCTTCCCCGCAGTTAAAGGCCGGCGAACGCTATTAGAAAGTGTAAAACCAAACATCGTTATCCTTTAAATGAGTACTCAGTGAGTATTCAAAAGATATGCAAAATGCATATTCAAAATACAAAATATTTGCATAAAGAAACAGGAAAGAACATCTCATCATTAAAAATTAAAGAAGTAATTTTCTTTGTTCTTTCCCTAGGAAAAAGCAAATATTATTCACTGTGTAAAAGCATCAAATTAATAAAACAAGGATGTATTCTTTTTGTCTCTAAACACTGAGCAGGGAATGGTAATTAGGCTGCATGCACTCCTCGTAAGGTGGCTTTTACCCTGATGTAGAGGAACTATACCTAAGAACTACTGCTATGGCAGAAAGTGGTCCTTATGCCAATGAAACTTTTGAGTGTTTAAATGAAAGGTAAATATAAAGGCTGAAGTGCACTGCTCAGTGACATGGACTCTGTTAGTGTGGACAAGGGTTGTTATCTCACTTTGTGTGGGACAGCAGATCACAACCACTCTGGAAGAATTTATACTGAGAGTGAGGAACACTAAATATAAATAGTGAAAGTTGCTCAGTTCCTTCAAATACTAAACACATTTCTAATTGTCATAGCTTAGTCCTGGTGATTTGTGCCCAGAAAAGATGATGTTAACAATGGCTGTACAGTAAATACAAACTACAAATCAGTCTTGTATAGCAGTAACTGGGACTTTTTAAATATATAAGGTGGAAAGAATAACAACCCCCCCAACATTTATAAATGCAGGCTGTTAAGTTCATTTTCTTGGCTGAAATTAACCTGTTTGTTGTGGTATGTTTCTTTAATAGCTGTCATACTGGAAAGCATTAACAGATGTTACAAATTGGTTTTTTTATGTTTTATTTGCAGGTGTTGAAACTCTGATTGCATTACTCTGACAACAGAATATGGAAAAATAAACATGCCCCTTGCTCCCTATTCAACAGGTTTCTAGTTATCACTGCCTCACTGTTTCTTAAAGCTTTGGAAAAGTTCAGGTGATAGAAAGAAGAAATTTACCTGTAGAATTCAAGTAAAGATCAAGCTGATTTTACCTATACTTTTCAAAAAGCATGCTGGAAACTTTGCACATCATTGTCTATGTCATGTTACAACTTCACCACACATATCAATCAACTCTTACATATTAAGATGAAAAAACAAACTGGAGTTTTTGTGGTTTGTTAAAAGCCACTGCCAGATGCCTCTGCCTCTCATCTGATGGAGTACTGTTTAAGTGTTCCAGACAAAGGCACCTCCTGCATCTTTTGCTGGAATACTGCATATGTCTTGACAACAGAAACAGATGATTTCTCCCCTATATTCTATGGTGTCATATTGTCACATTTATTTTCCTTACATTTTTATTGCAGTCAGGAACCTTTTTTTTAATTTGAAGACAAATGTTCCAAACTGTCAAGTATGTAATGGCTGACTGGGTACCGCCATTTGAAAATCAGTGATGTAGTCCTTTACCTAGTTAATATTGTTGTTTTGTAAGCAGGCAAGGAAAAGCTGGTGGAAAACTGCAACTGTTGTGAATTATTATAATATGCTCAACTGAACATATTGCAATGCTTGCAAAGAAACTGGGTTTACATAGCTCTTTTCATGCTGAGAAACAAGATTTCTTAGCACAGTATGTCTTGTGAACCATAAAATGGAAAAGAGCATATGGTCAGAGAAGGTTTATGTAAAGGTTAGTTAATCTGGTTGCTCATCTCAGACATGACAAATGGGGGTATAAGATCCAGTGAAGAATTCATGTTCTTCAGCCAACAAATCTCAGGTGTCTTTCTGCTGCGAGAATAGGTTGACAGCAGCTGAAGCACGTTCTCTATGCTGAGCATAGAAGGTTCCCTAAGTAACAGCTCTGGGACCATCCATGTGGAATAGTTGTGGTTACAAGCTAGGGGCAACAGAGAACAAACCAACCAGAGACTTTTCATAGAAGGCATTTTTGGATTTCTTTTTTCAAGTGACTTAGTAGGTTGAGGTGCAGCATTTTTCTTCTTGTAAGCAAGATGCTCATTCTGGCTTCCTTTCCTTCTCCGTGAATAGCTGTTAGAACTGGTCTAGACCACAGACCAAAAAGAGAAGTATTTAAGGGTTTTTTACATCATAATGTTCTCTTACATGACTGATTTTCTGTTAGGTCACTACTGTGATTTCTGTGATTACTGTGTCTCCCATCTGGTCCTTAGTCCTGGAAAAATCTACTTCCTGGACAAAATGAGGAAAGGAATGACCACGTGTTGAAGCATTCTGACTCTTCTCTTCCTATTCAAAGCTGTTAAGAAGCTATTAACACAATTTTTAAATGCCTGATGATCTTCAGCATGCCCAGTAACAAAACACATACTATGTGCCAGTATGTGAAACTACACTGAGAGTTAGTAAATATGCGCTATAGGCGTGTGATCTTTACTTCCTAAAATTTATCTTCCATTTTCACTCTAAATACTTTTGCTAAGTGGAAAAAGAATGGTCAGAGGAAAATGAGCATCTGTTATCCAGACATCAAACTCACATGCAGCCAAAAATGTTCCTCTGGCTTTCAGTGTTGAAGGAAAATATAACTACATGATCTGTTAGCAGTTGGAGGGGGTATGAAAGGGAAGCTACTTAGCAAAATCAAGAGAACGAATAGAAAACTATGTAATCTTTTAAAACTCAAAATATGGATTTTAAAGAAATTTAATAACTTAGGGTTGGATAATTTTCAGGTAAGTGAATATGACTGTGTGAATGGCTATTTACCAAACAAGATTTCTCCGAACAGGAAATAGCTACCCGTCACCTTACTAAACTTTCATCCTCAGTGCACAATGGGAGAAGAGACTGCCATGCTCAATTTAAACTAAACCATCCCCACTTGATCTTGTGGGTAGGCAAAGAACCTGCATCTTCCAAAGAGAAAATGGGGTAAGCAAACTTAAAAATCCCAAGTCATTCCCAAGTGAGCCTGTTGCTCACCTTAGCAGGAGTTGCTTTACATTAGAAGGGTTTATTCTGAAAATTGTTGGTACCAAGTCCTACATTCTTTCGTCCCAATAGCACTGCTGAAGACAATGGAAGTGCACCATATGAAAACAACACCATGTAAATAATTAATTTACTGCGTGTTGTACTATTTGTTCAAATGGCTGTAAGATTTTTGTAGTTAGAACACTCTTTTCCAATGTATGTATTCTAATTTCTAAATAAAAAATATCATCTTTCCAGTAATTTCACCGGATGCCAGATCACCCTTTAAGTCAGCAGTCATGCCTGTTAATCATACAGCAAACTAGCAAACATCTGATAAAAATATAAACAAGATATTTTAATGATTTTTTCACAATTTTTAAGAGTTGAGCATTCACTCAGCTCATCAGCCAGAAGACTGACATTCAGAGGCCTTGCATCTCTTGTAAACAAGTTTAATATTTTATTTTAAAATACAAACAAAACACAGTCTAGAAACACACAAAACGAACCAAGGTTTTCTTAGATAAGACATTCTTATATATAATTTATTTTAAAAAATACATTGTGTCGTTGAGGGAAATGTCAAACTAAACCAGAAAATAAATACTGCCCCCCACCCCCATATTTTTGACATATTTTGTATGTTTATATCTACAAATAACACTTCAATGGCTAGCTGGTTTACAAAATTTTAAGACTTATTTTTAGCATATTTTTCTTGAGCAAGAGACAGCCTTCTTTGTACAGGCACTTTAACTACAATTATGTTCCCTCCTTGGTTTAAATGCATTAACATGGTAACAGGATGTAAAGACTGTTTTAAGAGAAAGTAAGAAAGGTGGTAGTGAAAACTGTTAGCAAGAATTCTTATTTTTAGGTAATTTGCATTTTCAGTGTCTCTCTAGTACACCAATAATTAATAGTGCTTATGTAGCTCACTTTTAGAAGCCAGTATCTATAGAATGGCACCCTTAGCTGAATTTCACTGCCCGTGATCATCATTACCTAGCAAATCAAAAGCACTTGCTGGTCATATAAATATCCTTTTAAAGAAACACTTCCAAATTGCCTTGAATAAGAATATCATGTTAAGATTGCTTTATCTTACATGAGTATATTTAACAAGTTACCTTGGAATTGGGGAATGTTTCAGCTCTTTTTTGTTCAAAAGAACGTATTTTAGCTTCACTCATCTTATCTGAGTCTGCAAAAATATAATGTCTAGGCGAATACGACTCTGACAAACAGCTAAGTAACCTCAGGATTTCTGTTGTGTGCCCACCTGTAAAAACAAAACAAACTGCAGTTAGCATATGAGAAATTTTGTAACATTTCATTTCTTCAGCTGAATCAGTCACTTTCCTTTTAAAACTACTATTATTGTCAGTGACACTTTTTTGACAGTAGAGGATTCAATCAGAGACTGCTTAAGTAATGTGGAGATAGTCCAGCTCCCACTGAAGCTGTATTGATGGACATTTTTCAGCAGGGGCTGTGCTATCCCAGCTCATAACACCGAAATCAGCTGGGCAGCAGTTTCACCCTGCAGTGTAACAGTTGGGTGCTGACAGAACAAACAGTCCTGCCCCAGCTGGGTGCCCTGACCGCTGCCCTTGAGCAGGTGTTCACATCCTTCCAGCTGCCAGGTCACTTGGTCACTTTACAGGGATACTGCAACAGGGAAAGGGGGAGAAGGAAGATGTACACAGATGCAGTGGAGCGGGCTCACCTTTTATCTCTGGACTGGATCAGCTCAACAACAAACCGCACCCGTAAGTATGTGCATAAGCATTTACTGAGCGTGCTACTTTTCCCTCTGCTGGCAGTTGCAGAGCAAAACAGTAAACTAAATGTATTCCTACTCCTCCTGCCGTCCAGTGTCACTAGGCCCCTAAGAGACCTCTGGTATACAGGGGGAAGCATTTGTAGCGGGTGAACGACTGACAACCAAGGTGAGCTACACTGTGGCCTTACATCTGAGAGTTCGCCACCTTTCCATGCAATTTCAGGCTGTATTTTTCAAATGTTAGGGCAAATTTTCTTGTGAGAGATGTTTGTTGAAGGTTTCACAAACTTTAATGCAATCATCTGAGCGTGCACATAAAAGTAGGAGATTCCTACTTAAAGAAGTCTCAAACAGGCTTGAATATAATATAAACCTTATTTGACATGAATTATTTCACCTGGTAAGCTTATATATAGTGAAAGCATTCTTTTAATACAAACTAGATTCCAAAGGAAAACAAGCACATTTCCAGCCCTAATCGAAGTAAGGATGACCCGAAGAATGATAAAACTGCCAATGAAATTCAGACTGCAAAAAGATCCTGGGATTATTTGGAGCAAACCCAAAAGGGATATTATTGAGATGATGAAATCAAAGCTGGCCTGGATTTTTCAGCTGCAAATTTTCAAATTACTTTCTGGGGCAAAGAGCTCTCCCCGCCGCTGTGGGGAGGAGGTAACAGGGGGCAGCAGGTGTGTGGGGTGACACCGGCACGGCAGCGCTGCCTCGGACGGGCCCAGGCCAATCCCAGGAGCGCGGTTCGGGTGCATTACAAACGGCCCCGCGGGTGAGGGCTGTGCCGATGCCCGAACGCCGTGCCCTGCAGCGACGCCGGTGCTTTGGGCTCAGAGGGCGGAGCAGCCGCACAGGTCAGCCCTGCACCGCCTTATCGGGGCGTTCGGGTGCACTGCTGTGGGGGGAGAGCTCCTGACACCGAACGGCCAGACATAAACACGGCTGGAAACGTCCCAGATGACGACGCAGCCTAACAATTTCTCAAACAGAACTAAAAAACCCAAAGGGAGGCGGGCACCTGGCCCGGCCCGCGGCAGGCACCGCTGCGACTACAGCTCCCGGCGTGCACCGGGGCGTACGGCGGGAGCCGCGCTGCATGC
>WBMV01002441.1:1623030-1670372 GCA_013396655.1 Campylorhamphus procurvoides
GTGTGCGGGGTCTGCGCCCGGTGCTTGTGCGGGGTCCGAGGGTGCGGGGTTTGCTCCCCGTGAGTGTGTGCGGGGTCAGTGCTCCCCAGCAGGGTCTGCTCCGCGCTCCTGCCGGGCGGTCCCGCAGCCCCGATCTCCCCCCTGCGGGACCGCGATCAGGGGGGTGGAGAAGGGCGGCGCCTCCCGTGCCCGCTGGGGAGGTCGGAGTGCCCCAATGCACCTGCAAACCGAGCCGTGCGTGCCGAACCGGGTGTCATGTGCCTGCTCTGGCACGTCCCGGTTCCTGCGGGAATGTGGAAGCAGGCGCAGCACTGACCCAGGTATGTGTGCTTGCATGCAGCTGGAATTTTACAATGCCTACGATAATGCATAAAATGAAGAATATTAACATTTCGCTGCCTGTCGTGATTCTTCTTCTCATTCATTCTAATGCTTTGGCTTTTTATTTCAGTAAGAAGCGTGCAGGAACAGATCAGCACTCTTTTCGTCCCTGTCAGCATCCACTCTTTGTTGGGAGATAGTGATGATNAAGGAAAACAAGCACATTTCCAGCCCTAATCGAAGTAAGGATGACCCGAAGAATGATAAAACTGCCAATGAAATTCAGACTGCAAAAAGATCCTGGGATTATTTGGAGCAAACCCAAAAGGGATATTATTGAGATGATGAAATCAAAGCTGGCCTGGATTTTTCAGCTGCAAATTTTCAAATTACTTTCTGGGGCAAAGAGCTCTCCCCGCCGCTGTGGGGAGGAGGTAACAGGGGGCAGCAGGTGTGTGGGGTGACACCGGCACGGCAGCGCTGCCTCGGACGGGCCCAGGCCAATCCCAGGAGCGCGGTTCGGGTGCATTACAAACGGCCCCGCGGGTGAGGGCTGTGCCGATGCCCGAACGCCGTGCCCTGCAGCGACGCCGGTGCTTTGGGCTCAGAGGGCGGAGCAGCCGCACAGGTCAGCCCTGCACCGCCTTATCGGGGCGTTCGGGTGCACTGCTGTGGGGGGAGAGCTCCTGACACCGAACGGCCAGACATAAACACGGCTGGAAACGTCCCAGATGACGACGCAGCCTAACAATTTCTCAAACAGAACTAAAAAACCCAAAGGGAGGCGGGCACCTGGCCCGGCCCGCGGCAGGCACCGCTGCGACTACAGCTCCCGGCGTGCACCGGGGCGTACGGCGGGAGCCGCGCTGCATGCTGGGACTCGTGGTTCCACCAGAGCGGCGTGGCCCGTCCGCGGCGCCGCCCGCTCCCGCCTGAGGCAGCCCCCACTCACCGGAGCCCGCCACCACCAGCAGGCTGAGCGGAGGTGTCCGCCGGCCGCGGCGGCTCTTGGCCAGGAGCGCCAGCGGGACGAGCAGCAAGGGGAGCAGGAGGAGGAAGAGAGCGACGGGCTGCAAGACCTCCATGGCGCGGCCGGGCCACCCCGCGCCCAGGCGGCGATGGCACCGCCCCCGTACGGCGGCCGGCGCGGGGCAAACCTCCGTGCGCGGCGAACGCGGGGGGGGGTGCCGGGAGCGGCGCGGGGATGGGGGGAGCGGTAATANAGCAGGGTCTGCTCCGCGCTCCTGCCGGGCGGTCCCGCAGCCCCGATCTCCCCCCTGCGGGACCGCGATCAGGGGGGTGGAGAAGGGCGGCGCCTCCCGTGCCCGCTGGGGAGGTCGGAGTGCCCCAATGCACCTGCAAACCGAGCCGTGCGTGCCGAACCGGGTGTCATGTGCCTGCTCTGGCACGTCCCGGTTCCTGCGGGAATGTGGAAGCAGGCGCAGCACTGACCCAGGTATGTGTGCTTGCATGCAGCTGGAATTTTACAATGCCTACGATAATGCATAAAATGAAGAATATTAACATTTCGCTGCCTGTCGTGATTCTTCTTCTCATTCATTCTAATGCTTTGGCTTTTTATTTCAGTAAGAAGCGTGCAGGAACAGATCAGCACTCTTTTCGTCCCTGTCAGCATCCACTCTTTGTTGGGAGATAGTGATGATTCAGCCACTGTACTAATCTCAGATGAGATGTGTGTTTGCTAGAAAGAGTAAGATATTGCATTTTATGATTAGGAAAGAGTTTGTTCATTGCTGTCCTTAAATTATCTGCCATGGAGCAAGGCCTTCCTCTTGGCCATTATTCAGCAATAATGAACTCTGAACTTTATGGGGAGCTTTGACAGCAGTGCTTCCTGGGCTGAGCTGTCACACATGAAGTGTGACAGCTGTGCACTTGTACCTCAAATGCACAAACACAATAGATTATACACATTGCAATTCTGCATCTGCCTGCCATAGTTTCGCTGGCTGGTTTTTTTTAACTTTTATTCTTTCTGAACAAATTGGACTTTTTGTATCCCGACTGGCCTTGGAAGCTGAATGTTTCTCATTTTTAACAAGGATGTGCCAGTTTTGAGTTCCAGTGGTTATTGTATAACATAAAAGATACATATTCTAGCTATCCTTTGTAATTTTACAGTCTGAAGTAAAGAGAATCTTTCTGATTCATGCCTCACAGTTCTACAGATTATGGGTTTTTCTTTACATCAGGGTAACGTATCATTTTGCGGTTGTTTTAAGGAGAGACTATTAAAAACAGTATTACCATGGTAAGCTTGTCTTCCACCCAAATGAGTAACCTCACAAAAAATATTTCATTGCCTAATCATTGCTGACATCTGAAAGCAAAAAGGTTTTAATTAATAGTTTTGTTGATGATGCATGAATTTAAAAAATTTTTTGATTTCCACTTAATTAGCTTCATAGGGACAATAGAGATGCAAGTCTCTCAATGACAGAAGAGGAAGAATACCACAGTCCCTTTCAGAACATAAACTACTGTGTTCAAACAAGACAGTAAGTTCTATAGACAATTTAAGTATTAATGTTGTTTGTGGTGATCTTTTTCCCTCTTGTACCTTCTTCCGTGAAAATAATGTCATTGATATAAAATTTAGCCCAGGTTGCCACAGCGGGTGTAACTAGCAATTGTTTTAAGTTGTTTCTTTTCAAGATTTTTCCAAGATCTTTGCTCTTATTTTTTCCTAAAGAACTGCTTTTTAGTAGGCATTTTATTCCAAGAGAAGTCAGCAGCAAGGAGTGATACAAAAAACTTCAACTTTTCTCTATTTCATGTTATTTTTTCTGTATGTTCATACTGCCCTTTTTACTGCAGAATTCTTCTGTAAAGCTGTTTGGTGAAATTAACGAGAAAGTGACCTAAAATCACTAAAGTTGGAAGGTTAGTTTGTTTGGGTTTTTTTGTTTGTTTGTGTTTTTGCTGGGCAAGTTATTTAAAAACAAGAGGAAAAATAAGAGTGATACATACAAGAAAAAGAAAATACCTCTTTTTTAGAGTAGAAGACTGAGGATCCGAGAGTTCCTTGGGTGCACAGCCAAGTTCCTGACTTTCAAGTAGTCTAAAAAGCTAACCAGTGAGTTTGTCTCATAAAATCCTACAAGTGCTTGAAGTCTTCTAACTCACTGTTAATTCTGCTAGAGTAAGGGATTTACCTTTCAAGTAGTAAACACAAAAGATTGCAAGTCTTGAGGGAAGAGTCAGAGCTTGGTAAGATGCGTTAAAATAACTAGAGACTGAAGCAACAGTCTGCAACCTAGTTGCAATAAAGTTTTGTGGATTTTTTTCCCCTTTGTGAAAATTGAGCAGAGCTCACGAAGATTTCATTTGCAGCATAGCATTGCTAATTACACTTTTTCTCAGTAGGATATAGGTGTGTTTGTGTTTTTTTCTCATAGCAACTCCCTGCTCACTTGATATGATGTTCCTGGGAGACTTGAATCCAAAAGTCACAAATCAAGCGGTTCCTCCCACTCCTTCAGCTGTGCCATGTGCTTCAGTTCCGATCTGAGAAGTGCCTTGAGTATTCTTCGTCTCAGCATCAGACGTCCATGTGAAAGTTAATCTGAAAAGCAGTAACTCTCCCAAAGTTTAGCACAACATGGTCACGTTAGCTGAGTAATGTGAAGCAGGTGAAGTACAGGACTTCTGTGAGGAAGGCAGTGACTGGTGCTGTACACTGCTCTGCAGTCTGCAGAGCCAGTAATACTGCAAATGAGTGTGTGACCTGTCTGTTTGGGAGGAAGCAACGCACTTGGTCTGAAAAGTCATTCCACAGAAGGTGATGCAAGTGCAGTAATTACAGAGGCTGCCTCTGGTACTCTGCTACTGATGCAGGAAGTTAGCTTTGAACTTATTTACTGAAGGAGAAATAAACCACACTTACTCTAAATAATTGATCACTGTTGTTTAGCTCTGAAACTCTTAAATGTAACATTGAATTTCCATGTACGGCTTGTGAGTCAACATTCCAAAGATAACCCTGCTGCTATCCTTTTTATATGTGAATATTCTCTGTGGAAGCTTACTAGCACATGTGCTGTGTGTCTCCTTTGAAAGTTACACTGGTGGGTACTGAATGAAACTGAGGAAAGCTCACTTCTTGTGTTTCAGTTTCTTTTGTCTCCAAGAGGAAAGGCTGTAACTGGAATATAAATAAAATTATTTTTTTCCCTGAGATGAAATGTAGGTAGCTTTGTCCTTCTGGCAGTAATTCCCTTCATGAGATTCCACTTCTAAGTGATCTAACTTTAACTGTTAAACAAGAGTCTTTTCATGCACCTGAAATAATCCTTATATTCATGATTTCTTAACTGGCACTTTGAATAATTGTGATGTTTGGGGTATTTGCCTTCTAATTATGAATGCTAAAATTAGATTTATGAACAAGAGTGATGTTGTTTGCTTAAATGAGGTAATTTTGTCTTGTTTTTGCTTAGGGTGTAGCTCCATAACCAGTTGCATCAGCACAACTGAGAGGTAAATTAGCAAAATAGTGGAAGGAGTTGGGTGAGGAAAAGGGCAGGAATCGCTTAGTCAAGCTTTGCTACTGGAAAAAATTGTAATGTGGAACCATTTATCATGTTAAACCTCAGTCATTTATTAAATGTATCTAGATATCATTCTTAGTTTCTGCATGATATTTTCATGGAAGTGATTTGCAACAACAGATACGTCACAGAAGTAAACTTGATTTTCTGCAAGAAGTGATTATTTTTTGTGCCTAGAGTGTTTTTAGAAATATTAAGAGAAGTAATATTATGCTCTTTGATTAGACAAGACCTGAAGACTTTTGGCTGTGTTTCTAATGATTCTTTTTTAATATTAGAAGTGCAAGCTGCATTTGGAAGACTCTAAAAGAGTAACATCATAAGTGTTGTAAAAAGTTTTGGGTTTGGGAATGAAAGGGTTTTTTAATTAAATCAGTGGACTAGACCATTTGGGATCAACTGGGAACATGATGAAGCAGGCAGCTGATAAATATATAAGCTACTGGCTGATCTCACTTGAAGGCAGAATTAGGATATTACCAGAGCCAGTCTGTGGCAAAATTTGTCCCTTTTAGCAGCAGCTACTTTCAATTACTTTGGGCCAAGCGCAGTTGCACTTTCTTATGAGTCATTAGAATTATAGGAATGTAATTTTAGAAGTCCTGATTTGTATTTGTAATCAATAACAGCTGTAATATTTATGTTAACATTATGGTTAGTGCTGTGCTTCCTGGTATAATGGCACTTCTTGTATATATTTGAGTCTCATTTGTTTAAATACAAAGGTACAGAACTTGCAAACACTTAAACAATGCTTGTGCTAAATAGGCAAACAAGTGGAACCAAATGCCCTAAATCACAAGATTTAGTCCATATTAAAAGTTAAAAAAAATATTTTTTTTCCTATTCACATTTGCTCTTCTTTACACTTTAATTTTCAGTGGCAGACAGCAAAGTGGTTCTGAGTTTACAATAATTCAAGATATAAAGTATCCTTCCCTCCTGCTATTTAAACGTTTCCCTTTTATTGGCAATGTTGACTTTTCTGCATATAGTCTTTGGAAGTGGGGGAGGAGAGGGAGTAGGTTGTTTTTAGAAATTTGTTTGGATATAAATACCATGCATGAATTTAGAATCAAAGTAGCAATTTGTCAGGAAAATGTTTTCTCTAATAGGCATGAGCCACAGTGCTAGCAGATGCTTCTTTAACCTACTACATCTGAGAGCATGTCTGGAGGGCTGGTGTGTGTGTGTCTTTGATGACACAAGGTTTGGTAACTGTTTGGGTGTATTCTGAGTGTGCTTTTAGGAAGCAAGACCTTTTGTAGTAAACAGCAGCAAAATTACATAAGGCAACTTGTAATTACAACAACATGTAGCATGCTCAACATGCTCAGGGAGCAGTTCCTGTAACATAATGCAAAATAATGCTCTTCTGTCTATTCAGAAGGCCAGGAAAAAGGGACTGCTGGTACACAGAAAAGTACTGAGCATCCTGGAGGTCCCTTGGGTGCCTCAGGCCACTCAGCCTGTAAAAATAGGGCCTTTTTTTAAAGTATTCCTAAAAATAGATTTGAGGTCTAATATTAATCTTTTGGAAATATCTTCAGATCTGCAATGTTAAATGAAATTTGCAGGGTACTTGGAGGTTAGGGTGTAGGATTCTCTATGTATTCACTGCTGCTTTTTGACTGGGGCTTTCCCGAGCTTTCCATGTAAGCATCTGCAAAGAGGATGAGGAGAAATGCACATTTGTATAGCCTTTCCTGGATTCCTCCTGTCAGAAAACTGGCCATTGCTTGTGCAGGGAGATAGCCTGGTCTCATCTATCACCTTATTTCTATGCACAGCTCTTCCTCTCAGGCTGAAAACAAGGCAGCTGTGGGGCCACTGCTGCTGTTGCAGGTCATCTTCTGCATTTCAGTGCTCAGCCCTCAGCATTCCTAGGCTTGAGAAAAGGACATCTCGCCCTTCTGTGCTCTCTGCATCCTCTCCTTGTGAGCATACAAAATGCAGCAGAACTGACACCCTCCACTATAAGGACAGGTTCCCAAGTTAAAAGTGAGGACAGTTTTCTGAGCTGTTTTAGGTTTCTAAAGGTCTAGCATTGAATTAATGATATGCTGGAGCTAGAAAGAGCTGGTCATATTAAAAGAGAAGGGAAGGTGTGTTCTGGTTTTGTTCTACACTCTCTTTCATTTTCTTTTCCTCCCATTCTCCTTCTGACTTTTTTTTAAATGCAGTTGTGTTTAAAACTATGTCATTTATTGACTATTGTTTTGGGGATGCTGCCAAACATGGCTGTAGGTTTGGGGATTTGACCAAGTCCTGTAAAAGTCAATTGAATGTAATGACTTCACTAGCTCTCAATGGAGATAAATTGCATTCTTTGTAGAGTTGGCAAGGGCTGCCAAAGGGATCTTATTTATTTTAATTTCTGTATGTTTGTGTATAAGTCTTGCAACACGAAGTATTAAAATTTTGAAATATGAAGTTCCTTCTATTTCTTCTGTTTAGTTAAAAATATGTAAGATGTCAAGCACAGCAAACCCTATTAAGGAAAAACTGACACAGTTAAAAATCCAGCTATAGCCAATATAATATAGCCAATATTGCCTTCTTCACTGTACTTTAATAGTCTTTAATTATGTAATAACATAAAATTTAAAACCAGATATCCCTCACTTACATTTTTTCGTCAACTATAGGTGATGTGTAACACTGTTCTCTATGTTTGACAGTACAGGAAAAGAATGCCCTTGCCTATATTAAAGTTTTAATGAACGTTAGGAAATTATAAATGATTTGCATTAGCTACTGTGAATTTAATACATTAAGGTGTCAAGAGAGTTAGCTGGTCGATTCCCATGGCTGTGAATTAAACAGTGATAATGAGACAATTGCTTAGTTAAGTTACAGTATTAATTATTTCGTTGAGTTGTGATTAATATATTACTGAAAAGAAAAAATGTTACACATGTGGAAATACAAGTTTTTATGGCAGCTTCCAATTTACTAATGCTGACCAAAGTTAACTAAATAATAGAAATAATTTCCAAAAAGGGATCTTACAAGTGAGTCATACTATTTTTAGAATACTCTAAAGAAAAAAAATGTTGTCTTTTTGATTGTACCTTTGTGTTTGAGGACTGGTGCAATTGTAAATATGAGCAATTCTTAAGTAGCTAATAGCCAATCCCTTGTATGTCTTTTTATTATTTTTTTTATTATTTTTACTTAATTGGTGAACTGTTTGTAAGGTATACTGCAATTGCCCTTAAAGAGTACTGTACATGCAGAGAGAAAAAAAGGTTTGTCCAAATTGAAACTGAAGAGTTACTGCCTTGTACATGTTACCTTCTCTTTTTGTGGTGTATTTTGGAGTTAGGAATCAGATCATGACAAGCCGTGATTCCTCTAACTTCCACAGTGGTGATGGGGGGTACAGTGTTCTCATCCAGATTATTTCTTTATCGTTACAACATAAAGGAGTTCTTGGGGACAGGTGCTGTGCACAAGTCAGATGAAAAGACTGTTCCTGTTTTAAGGTGATCTATTGGAATATGCTTTTTTAAAAAAAGAAAGAATAATTACACAAGGTTTAGAACATTACCTGCTCCAGCACCTGGTTTTAAGTATTTTTCCCTAGGATAACATGACATAGCAGAATTTGTTTGGTGCCCATTTGGCCTGCATGCATGAGCATCAAATTTGTTGAATTCTGAACACCATGGACTTACTGCATGAAATGTGTGGCAAATCCAGTGAGTCAGAGAAGTCCAGTTTAATGCATATATGTGGAGTATTATGTGTCCAGAACACAGCTGGCCTGTGCACTGTAGAACATGGCATTGGACTAGAACACCTTGGTCTGCATATGTGCAGCTACTGCTGCCCAAGATACCTTGAATTGTAAAGTTTCCACTTTCAGTGCTGAGATTCCTCTTTCCACTGGAGCATAATTTCCACACAGAAAAAGAGGACACCGCCAGAGGCACTCCAGATGTGGAATGTCCCTTATTCAGCAAACCAAATGAACAAGTGCTGAAATGTTGGCTCTTCAAGCAGTCCCAGTAGAGTTATTACAAGAAAATGTGTATGTTTACAACAAAATAATAGTAAGTGGGCAACACTGAAAAAATCCCCAAACACAAACAAGATCTTCTAAGTAGTGTATATCACAATGCAATTTTTCTACAATTTATTCAGTTAGATATTTGGTGCAGTTCACAAGGTGACTTTTCAAACTCACTTATAATGTTTGCATGTTACATTTTTATGGTGAAATTCTTCTACCTTAGCATTTTTTTCACATATATATGCAATATCATATCTATCACATGCACAATTAAGATATATACCACATATAAGATTAGGATTATTTTTGTATTTTCCTGATTTTTAGTTATTATTAGGTTTTATATTCAGCGTTTCTCTAGTATTTGTAGATAGCTGAGTAAGTCAATCAGAGTGTTACTCATCAGCAAAAATGTGTGGTGTTGAATAGTGTTATTGGCAGTAGAAACCTAAATTAAGTTCCCCACTTGATTTGAAAGGCGAGCTTTTTTCCTGTGTTTTAGCACCAATGTATTTAATATAGTTTCTTATCTTTTTATATGTTTCTTACCAGGATTTCTGTCTTAAATCTCAGGTTTGAAAGTTGACAGTATGGAGCATGATCTCCTTCCTATGGCAAGAATTGCACAGCGAGACAGAAATATGTCTGTATGAATTAACATGCACATCAAGGCTTTAGAGAGGGGGCAAACCACTCCTGATATCAATGGAGACTAAGAATTGAACTATAGGTAATAATCTATAATAGTGCCAATACAAAATTTGAAAATAATTACAATATTAACAAGTAGCACTGCTAAAAGCAGGGTCTTTGCTGGAATTCATTGCCAGCAATAAAAGAAGAATGAATTACACAAAATGACACAAAATATATTTACTTTTGAAACAATGTATTATACCACTTTAATATCTATCCCAAAAATATGAAATTAAAAAGCTTTAATACTAGAGATGTATAAGTTTTAAAATAATGTTGTTTTCTGAAAAATATATAATAATAACAAGTAGTATTGAGTACTCTATTTGAGAACTATGGGGGAAAACAATTTCTTGTTTTCTTATTCAGGTTTTTTTGATAGCTTTCACACTTAGATATATATAAAGTGAGTGTGCACCAAATTTTGTTGTTTCCTTATGCTGCCAAGTAATTTTCCTTCCTTGTTTGTTCAAGGCTTTCACGAATCAAGAGGATCAAAAAATCACTAAAAATGATAAAAAAAATGTTGCCAAAATCTTAAAAATTGACAAAACACTCAGAGGAAATTATATTGTCTAGAGAAGGTACTTAACCTTTTCAGGCTTGTATATTTGCCATTAAAATACCCTTATAAACCATTCTTTGCACGCTGTGGTGTGTGCTGAAGGAGGCACAGTTCAATGCTATGCAGCTGCTATGGCATGTGCCAAAGTTTAGACTGAGCTAAGCGAGGCTTAGAAGTTGTCTTTAGCATACAGATGAGGGATACTATCCCAAGCAACATTCTGTCTTTTTACCTGAAAATCTGATGCTATCACATAAAATAACAAGTATCAACAAGTTATATATATGTTTTCTATTCTACTTGAATTACGCTGATTTTAATTATCAGTCAGAACATTAAAAAATGGATTGCTTTCTGACCCTTTGCATGTTGAATTGTTGGGAAATAATTTGTTTGGTTTTTGCACTGCTTGGCACCAGTTTCATGCTTTTCAGTTGTATGCCATTACAAAGTACATCTTCTTCCATTTTCTGCTGTTCTGACATCATAAAATTCTAGTCACTACCCGGTTCTACAGTGCTCTTGTTGCTAAGAGCCTTGACTCACAAGGCAAAAGGAAATATGTGCATGTGAAGAAAAGAATCTGGTATTATTTCAAGCTTCCTCCTGCTGTTTCTGGTGTGCTCCATGTTAGAGGTTAGGGAACCAAGAAGTTACATTAATCTCAGAGCTCTCTAGTTTAAGCCTTTGGGAATGAAACGTTTTCTAGACCCTCAGTTCAGAGATCCCAAAGACGCACCCAGGAAGAGCAAGGACACATTGAACAAAACTACAGTACTGCCTCCTTTATACTCCTTTGCGCAGGAACATCAGAGGAAAGAAAATGCATGGAGGAATGTGAAGTGGACAGTGAAGGAAACTAGGGGAGGATGCCACAGCAGAGGAAGAAAATAAAGTGGCAGAAAATGAGAAGGTGATAAGAAAATAGATTATAAAGTGGAAGATGGGAAATAGAGGAGACAGAATGACCTGGAAAAGAAAAAAAAAAAAAAGAAATGCAATTCTATGAGTTCTGTGGATTATACTCAGCACACTGTCTTAATGTGGTTTGATGTTTTTGACATCGTGCATCAGTGTAGTGGTAATACTGTAATGCAGCACAGTAATATCTCAGTGTGCTGTTTTACAGCTCCTCAGTAGCTTCTGGATGGTTATAATCAGGACAAAAACACCAATAAAGAGTGTAATGCTGCAGGTGAGGTGTAAATAGATGAAAGAGACAGTGTGTGATCAGCGAGATAAATGGAAAAGACAGAAGAACTGGAAGAAAACTGAAGAAGGGACAGGAAGAGGTGTGTGAGCAGAAAGCTTTCCAGAAACAAGCCTTTGTTCTATTATGGACACTACTGGCAGAAATGCTCTCTCCAGTGGGGAGATGACACAGCTAGGAAAGCTAAGCTCACTGACCTCAGATGAAAACCAGAGTGTGCTTAGAGGAAATAAACTTAGCAGGGAAAAGTGAAGGTACATTACTACCTAAAAATGTGATAGGATATGTTACAGTGACCTGTGCTGGAAAGGTAACACATTCTGTAGCACTTGATCTGAGTAGGTGTAACACAGTATGCATCAACTCACAGACTGTGTCTGCTATTTGAAAAATGAAGATAACACTTTCCCTCCAGGGAACTCAGAAACTGTTAACTGGGTACCTGCAGGGTGTTTAAAAAAACACAAAACCAACAAAGCACACAGATTTGTTTTTTTTCTCTATGCAATTTTTTTTTAAGAGGGAGGATTTTTAAGAAATAGAGTATTTTTTTTCCTTTTTCATTCACCACTTTTCTGCTATTTTTTCAGCTTTTTTTTTTCCTAAACCCAAATTCAGATCCTTTCTTTTCAGTCTCCTCTTTTCAATCTTGTGCTTTCTGAATTAAATACTGCAATATTAGCTGCCTGCAGTTCCTGTGATTGGGCTCCATGGGTGGCCTGACTAGTTTTCAGACAATGGAGCTGGTTCTTTTCTCACTCACACCAGTGTAACTCTTTGGCTTTGGTGGAGTTACTCTTGATTCACAATGTTTTGAAAGAAGAATTGTGTTTGCTCTTTCATATATTCTTTAATCTCCATTATATTTTTCCTTACATGTATAATTGATTTTCTGGGAATATCTGCTGCTGCTGACAGTTAGACCTAGGAACTTCCTAAGACAAATAAACGTAAGCATTTTTTAGGTCACTGAATTCAATCTACTTCTTCTACAACACCATGTTATATAATTTCTTTCATAAACTGCTCATGCTTTAAGCATTCATTAAGACTCTATTCTCACTACAATGGGTAAATTCAGACAGAAAGGTTAGTTATGTCCTGTGTAAGTTTAAAACCATGACTGAACTAATTTTCAAATGCTCTAAAAGTATTTTCCTTTCTCACATGTCTCTCACTTTTCAGTACAGCAACCACGATAAAGGCTTCATTCTTGGCAGATGGAGGCTCAGCTCTGGGAAAGCACGGCTCTGAAATTACAGGCATACTTTGGAAAGGTTACTGCGTATTTTTCTATTCATGGTCACATCCCTCTTGCAGATTTTAGTGGGAGCAGTCATCTGACAACAAATTTTTACCATACCTGAAGTGCCACTCTGAAAGTAATTCCAGAAGAAGATGGGTATGGAACAGGTGTGTACAACTTGGCTGAGGATGGATTACTGCAGACTTTGACTTACATATGTTGGGCTCCCTTCTCTTTACCACCCCATCATGGCAAACCCCATCCATTTAATCCAAATTTGTTCCTTGTTTATGGAATTACTGGGTCTAATTGACATGAAGCTGAAAATCATCAATATAACCAAGAAGTTTAATTGTAATTAAAGCATAGGTAAAAGGCAGAGCCCACTTTTTCTCTTACATAGTGTAAATACAATGATTCAGCTGAAGCCAACAGAATTATGCTGCTACCTGCAAGTGCTAACTGTGATACCTCCCTGTCTTTCCTACCTTTCCTATGGTTTTTCAGCATATGTGCCCTCTGTTGACATGGAATATAATTTTTTTTGCTCTATGTTGCTAAATATCTGTTCTTCAACTTGCCTTAAAAAGCCCAGTGCTCGTACTTCCCTTTTGAACCTTGTCTTCAGAAGCTGCAGTTGTTACTGAGCAAGTTCTTGGCAGTTGCCATTTGGCAGTGGTGACTTTGGTTTGCAGCAGTTGCAGAATGGTGGCTGCACATCATGAGGGAGGGAGGAAGAGGTGTATTAGCTGTGAAAGCCCAACTGTGATCACTGTATAGCAACCAATGGGCTGTGGTAGTGCCCTGGTGCCTGTTCATCCCATCTTTTGCCCACTCTATTTCTGATGCAGAAAAAGGTGCACCAGTTGCATCATGCAAGTACAGTAAGCCTTATACTTTTAGGACTTGCTGAAAATGCTCAAAGTAATTGTGTGGTATGTTCATGTAACTCTTTGTAGGAGCGGTAGAGTGCTGTCTTGGTTTTGTTGGAATTACATTGCATATGCAAACACACATTGCCTAGTGTGTTTGTTCTGAGCCTGCTGGACATGGGACATCCGAGGTGATGCTGCTGTGTGTATGCAATAAGATGATGAGATTATTAGGTACTAAGAATCCCACATATACAGACAGTTCTCAAAATCTTCCTGGAGAACACTTCTAGTTGGAAAAGAGGGCAGGCAACCAATCTAAGGCAACCTGGACTTATGGTAGTTATACCTAACCGTGTCTATAGGCCTTCCTTCTACTGCACTGCCTTCATGTCCCCACAGCCAGTTCTTTTATATCTGCAAATTTTATCAGAAGCCTGAACGACACCCTGCTGTACACTCACGTGGAGAACAGCTGCCAGTCTGGCATCCTCAGTGCACCACCATTTTCAGCTTTATAGTCAGCAGCTCTCAACCCAGCACGTGTATTTGGGCTGTTGAAAGAGGGCATTGCCTCTGGTCACGATCAGCTGCGTGCTCAACAACGTGCTGATCACAGGCCAAGGAGAGAGCAGTGAGGCAGGTCAAACTAGTTTCTTTCACCCACGCAGCACAGGGCAGAAGGAATTACTTGGTAGGCTGTGTGCTACACAGGCCTGATTATGGAGGTTTAGGGAGTCTGGTTTGTCTTCTCCTAGATGCTTCTTAACCTGTAAGTGCATAATGGTGATGGGTTGTTTTCAGGCTTAGAGCTCTGATAGGTGGTCTCTGGCAGAGTATCTGTTCAGTTCCAGACATTACCACTCTCACCTGTCTGTTTTAGCCTGCTGCTAGGTATTACCACACTCTTATGATGCAGACTAGAGGTCACAGGCTGGCGTGTTAAAAAACTACCTACTTTTATTGCTGTGCTCTCCTAGAATGATCATGACCTCATGCAATTGAGAAAACTAATATCTTAAAACATAGCAGCTAAATCTGCCAGAGCTTGTTCAGAGCCTTTGGTCTGTGGTTGTTAACCATGAGTGGAAAGACTGCAGGCTTGAGGACAACCATTCATGCCCTTTTTGCCACTGCAGATCCTCTGCCACCCCAGAGATCTGCCACTTGTCCGTATAGAGTACTGGTGTCGTTACAGCTTAAAAAGGCAAGGATGTATATACAAAAACACTTCAAAGTCCATGATATTGTGTTAAGCAAAAAATGAGGGCTGTTCTTTGGAAGGTGAATTATTGAAGAAAAAATTTTCTTGGAATTTTTATAGTTTACATCATCTTGAAAGTCACTTATGATCCCACCATGGAGTTCTTAGGTTTTAGGAGCTGTTCTGATTCACTAAAAACTGCAGACATAGTAGGAAAATAGGTTGAAATCTTCATTTATATGAGGAATAAAATATGACATCAAATATGAGGTTTTAATATTAATTTCACTACGAAATTGTGTCGATATGATATTGCTGCCTTTATAATTTTTTTTCTGGAATAGAAGAAGACTGGAAGCAGGAATGGTATCTCCTTCACTTGTCCGAGGACATCTTGTGGAATTTTTTTAACAAAAATAAGTTTAGAAGCTGGTCAGTCATAAGCCACAAGGCCACAGGAAGTCAAACTTCAGTAGTTCCAATGTTTACATACACACTTACCTGGTGGTTGATTCATGTTCAGCAATGGATTAAGCCAAGCTGGCTGGAAACAGTTATGGATGCTGGCAGTGTGCCCTGCCCACCTCCTACAGGTTACCATTTCTGCAGCAGGAATGGCTCAATGCCTTGCTAATCAGCACCTGGGTTTCTGCGTTTCATAGCCCGGCGTATTAAGGCAAGCCAACATCAGTTTCTGTTCAGGGTTAAGCCATACCATTCCACCTGTGGGAGATATCTTGCATGAGCAATCAGTGTACATTGGTAGATAATCTGGCAGCTGCAGCTTAATCTATAGGGTGAGGTATGTATGAATGCCTTCAACATTATTTTGTTTGAGAGAGAAGAATTTTTAAATTATTGATCTAAAAGACCAGCAGTGCTTAACAGAAATGTAAAAGTGAGGTGGTTTAGGATGTGGATGATAGCAGAAGGATGCCAAGAACAGTCATGGCCATTACATTTTCTAGTTGGTAAGAGACTTAAAGTCTATCCAGCATACTTGTCAACGTGATTTTGATTTTTCAATACAACAGCTCAAAGTTGTAAAATAAAAAATATTTCGTCATAAAGCACAGCATTTAATTTAGAAAATAGCAAGTATTGGCGATACCTGATCTCTGTATGATGGGTGTGTTCCCTTATGACCGTGTGTGTAAATAGATTAGGCCGGTCACATCAGCATTTTCCCCGTGGTATATTTCAGACACCGGGGCCGTGTAGGTGAAAGGCACCGTGACTGAAGTGTTGCTGGAAGGTGAAATGCTGTGCTTGACTGGTGTATCTGCTGCCCCGGTGCCCACGCCGTTCTCACCCGTGTGCTGAATTCAGCAGGCTCCGGCCCGGCAGCGCCCCGGCCCTGCCCGGGGGGGACCGGGCCCCTCCGGCCCTGCCCGGGGTGACTGTCCCCGGCCCTTCCCGCAGTGACCGTCCCCGGCCCTGCCCGGGGGGGACCGGGCCCCTCCGGCCCTGCCCGGGGGTGACGGGCCCGGCTCGTCCCGGCCCGCCGGGCGGCAGGTGGTGGTGGCGGCTCGGCCCCTTTAAGGCTCCGGCCGTCGTAACCCGACCCCATCCGCAGCACGGTGCGCCCGACCGGGGCTGTCCCGACCCCGACAGAGGAGCCGGCGGCGCCGCAGTATTCCCCGTAGCCCCGCTCCCAGGTGCGGCGGGGCCGGCGGTGCNCGGGGGGCACTGCCCGGCCCTCGGGGGGTGAACCGTGTCGGGGGTTCCCTGTCTGCGGCTCCGGGGCTGCAGGCTGCGCGGAGGGGTCGAGGGAATTCGGTAGGAGGTATCGCAGCGGACACCTCAGCCCTCATAAAAAGCGTGCCTAATCTCCCGGTTGCTTTGGTGTGCTAAGAGCAGAAAGCAGAGTGGAGTTTGGGGGGGTGCACTGCCTTAAATTGAAAAGGGAATGGCTTAAGCTGTGAGTAGATTGAATTTTGTCGTGTTTCTCCTTAATGCTGCTTATTGAGCTAAGTAAGATACCAAACGGAGGACATCTACTCTAACTGGAGCAATAGAAACCACCCTTCAGAACCGACAGCACGGCAGAGCTCCAGCACTGCAGATGTTTTATTGCTGGGCTTATTAAAAAATGTGCAAACAGTCCGTAGTCCAGTGTTGCTTCCTGCAGATTGGTGTGACAAGTCTTACAACTGTGGGATTTGGCTTTCAGTTTTAAGCGGATGAGGAGAGTAGAGGACTGAATGGGATGTCCTGGTATCACTAGCAGCTTTAGGGTGTAATCTTGTTTAGAAATTGATCCAACTCATCTTGAAATCCAGTCTCGGAGAAAGTAAGGGCTGTGGGCCTTAAACCTTCCTCTGCACCTCCTTACCATGTTGTGTGGCTATACTGTTACATTTCTTATTTTTATGATATGAAAAGTTGATGTGGGAACAGTAAGACGGAGGGAACCTAAATGCCTTGGATGGTACAATGCTTGATAACTCTTCTACTGCTTTATCCTCTTTCAGTAAGTGCTAACTTGTTTCTAACAGGAGTTCCTAATGTTTTCATATTGGGGGTGAATGAAGGTTGAGGCTTAATATTGTTTTTTCTTTGAAGTTTCAAGTAGAAACAGAATTGAAGGAAAACTATTGTATGTTAATAGCAGGTGAAAACCAACATATTTTTAGCTCTTACTGAGTATGATAGAAAAACTGTGTTGTTAACTTTTGCAAAGTTACTGGTTCAGTAGAGTAATTTGGAATCACACTAGACATATGTAAGCAATACTTTGCTGAAAATTGTTACTTTCAAGTGTTTGGTGGTATTTATTTACCGAAAGACTGCATTGAAAAACTGCCAGAGTGAAGTTCTGACCATGCATAATTACTGTCTAACTGACTTGTTAAGATAGTAATTTTGGCTATGCCAGGAAAATACTACTGCTAAAATTCTAATGGTGAAGAACCAACCTGGATATAGTACTTTTTTGTCTGAATTACAAAGTAGTTAAACTAAACCTCCTTCCCTGCCCAGCCTTCCACTAGCTCAAAACTCCTATCAGCTGACTGAATGGTAATCAATGACTATGCAGTTTGGGTGATAAAATGTCTGCTCATGTATAATCCACGAAGTTCTCTATCTTGATCAGACTTTGCTGGACAGCTATATGAAGCTTCTTGCAGGGGTAAAAACCACAGTGTAGTTGAAGCTGCCTTTGACTTACTAATTTTGGTTACTGTCCTCAGGGCAAAGAAATTGTAGGTAATCAGAAGCTTGTTATGTTTCTCTTAAGTCATAAGCTTTGGTTCAAAACCATGAATGGTTTTTCTTGTAAATTAAATTGGTTAAACAGTTTTCATGTTAAACAGGATATGGTTGAAAACAACCAAGAGATATGAAAAAATGTTTCTAGCTGAGCTGTTTTTCTTCATCTCACATGAAACACTGTGTTTACACCTGGTTCTTGAATTAAAATACAAGACTATTAATTAGCTGAAGTAAAACATGAAATTATTCCTGGACTTGGTAGTTCATTTACTTAAACAGCATCTTGATATGTATATATGAAATCAGGCTTGCAAAACTTGAGTATCTATGAGACCAGCCATAGAGACTGAGTGACTACAGTTTCTTCTCTAAACCATCATGCCTTTCTGCTTTGTGGGCATCATCATTCTGTATTTGCTGCTAAAACTTCTGAAAGTCAGATCAGGCACTTTCAGTGAAAGCCCCTTTTCTTAAAATAAGGTCCATGTACCAGCTTCTTAGGTGAAAGATTAGTCTTCTAATGCATTTCTTGCAAGAGATGGCTGGAAGGTTTTTTTGTTTAATTCCCTAATGTATACTAAAATGAGCACCTGTGAAACATTGAAACATTATTTATCTAATGAAATCTTCTGGTACTAAGGAAGCAAAACAAAACATGGCTTTCTCTTGTCCAAGAGATTATGCCAATGTCTTTGAAACTTGGAGGTACTGGTGTAGTCATTGCAGATGAATAAAATTTATAGCTTCATGGGAATTGCTGTATTTTAATCAAAAGGATGAGGTAGGTGTGATTGATGTTCAATGATTTTGCTATTTTTCTAAAGAGAATTGTCCTTAACCTGGATTTTGGCTTCCTTTACTTCAGGAATTGAACCAACTGATTTTTTTTTCCTTACATTATCCAACAGAAGACTTGGTAGCTACAAATGAGGTGATGTAGTAACAAAGTTTTGGCCCTGGGAGTAGAATGTGTAACATACATTCTCAGTAGGTTTAAACTGGAAGATACAAAATTGATTGTTTTATTGCTTCCCATGGTAAACATTTTGAAAATGGAGCCTAACATCCATTGGCTCAGGTACTTTCAACTGTGTAAAAACTGCATAAAGCTTGATTTGTGTTTTGTATCTTCTTGGCCAGTGGAGGCAGATGGAGAAGTACATGGAGAATCGAGAATAGTGAGTGTTCAGGATAGTAATTGCAATTGGAAGTTTTTAATAGAGTAACATTAAAAAATATACAGGACTAGTATGCTACTGAACTAGAACAGGTCCTCAGAAAACAACTGGAATCAACTCATTTGATGCAATGCACTGAAGCATGCGTACATAAAAATTTTAGTTTGGATTAAAAATGCACTTACAAACTGAATCTTCTATCACCCCCACTTGCTGGCCTATGATATGTGTTGCATAGTTGTCCCAAAGCATGCAAGCTGGATTCCTTTTGGGTTCAACTGAGCAGCAAGATAGGCCCTTGGAGCACATCAAATATGTTCTACAAACTGGGGAGTCCTTAGGACAGGATTAAAGCTGGTTTGAAGTAAACACATGAAATCCATGTGATACGGATGCAGGTTTAACTCAGCAAATCTGCTCTTGTCCTGCATTCTGTTTATATAGCTGTAGCTCTGTGGTACCAGTCAGAGGAAGTTTTATACTCTTTAGTTCTCTGGAGAATAAATAGAAAAGAAAGAGGTGGAGCAGAAAAAGTTTGGAGTCATTAAACCTTCTGCTTCTAAATCTTTGAAGACAAAAGTATTTTTTCCTGATCTACATGTTTCTATATAGTCACCATTTACACCATAAAGTGAGAATATTGTACTGAATTTTCAAAAAAGCTATTATTTTAATTGGTGGACTTTTCTTTCTATTTTTTTTCCCACTGAAGTTCAAGTTTCTTACCGCTTGCAATGAAGATACAATTTCAAAAATCTAAGGCGTGTTCAGTCATTCTGTAATGCACATGAAATAAAGGTGGACATAAGTGTATTATATAATTGTATCAGTTTTTGCTGACCATTACGTTCCTGTAGTAACCTTAAATTATGCTATCCTATAAGTCTTCATTTTAGTTTTAGATATTTTCGTTAAGTAAAGCTAAAGTGACATCAGTTACTTGAATAGATATTAAAATCACCATTTAAATATTTTAAATGAAGCCTTTTGGCTATTTTTTCCCTTTTTTGTTCGACTTAACTCATAAAATGTTAATATAAATTTGGAACCTCTGCCAGTTTTAAAATATAAAACACTTCACCATCAAATTGGAGATGTATTTCAGAAGTTTGTGGCTTCTGGGAAAATATCATTCTGTCCTGCAAATACTGGCGACTCAGGGAAAATGACTGAAGCATTTAGAGACTGACAATGATGTTTGGAATTGTTAAGCTATTTATTTAGACCTCATGAAACTACTAAACATCTAGCAACTGAGAAGTCCATTATCTCTGATAATATGAAGCTTTTCAGTATGCTGTGAAATTGTGCAAAGTTTAGACTTTAGTGAAGAAGAAAAAAATCTCATATGGATGAGCCCTCAACTGTGAACACTGCAAATTGAGAACTATTGTCTCTGTGAAGTACACAACCAGAAAGCTGCAGTGAGGCCATTGCTTCCCGAGGCTGACTTGAAAACCTCTCTACTATGTTTATCTGATTTCATTGTTGTGTTTTAAAATCCCGTTGGCAAGTCAATCTGGTAAGAATGAGACTAGTTTTAACTTTGGAAGTTCTTGGGACAGGAGCGGAGGCTTTAGAGCTGGCAGTTGCACTGGTCATTGGTCCTGCCTGCCCTTTCTGTGTAGATAAAACACATGCAACTTTTGGTCAGAAAAATGTATATAATGTGCAAATGTTAAAACCAAAACCAAAGGCAACTTTTAGGTATAACAGCTAGGGCATAATTTTATACTATTAAGGCTTAAGTAGAAACATTGAACAGGTTGAAACTTCTAGTGAGTAATATTTCTGTTAATAAGTTAGCTGTCAAAAACACTTTCTGTGTCTGCTTAAAATAGTTAAATGGAGAATGGACTGAAATTACCTTTTGCTTCTCTTCACAGGCTGAAGAACAATGGCTCCCTTCAGCAACCTGACTATTGGCATTGCTGTTGCCAGTTTTACTATATTTCAGCTCCTGTTCCATGTTTTAAGTTCATGGGTGTCAACACGAATAACACCTGGTTTTAACAATCTCAGCCAAAAAAGGAAGATTGAATGGAATTCAAGGTAGAGTGTTCAAAACAACTACAGCTAGTGACCTACCTGAAACCCTCAACACCTGAACCACGTGTGTGTGTGTATATATAGGACTGCAGAAAACCTTGTTAGTTAATTATTGCATATTATTAGTTAAAAATCTGTAAAGATCAAAGGGCTGGCTTCAGGCACCTGACAAATTATGCATGTGAGATGCTGAGGCCCTTTCATGAACACACAGCATTACAAACACTTTTACATTAAACACCTTGTTAGACAGTGATGCCCAGGTTAAAGTCAGTAAAAAAAGAAAACAGTGACTGGTGAGAGTAATATATTGAAGTGATGGTCTGTGACACTTCTGGTAAAGAGATACAAAATTCTCTTCCAAATATATATGAAAATCAAAACTATTCAAATTTATTGCATGATCTAAATGCTAGTGTATCTGTGGTCATGCTTTTGGGTGCAGAGCAGTTTGCTCTCTGTTCTGCCGGTGCTACACTACAAACTGGTTTATATAAGCTGAGTTTTTCCAAGGACTTTAATGAAGCTTTGGTGTAGTATTGATAAGAGTCAGGTTTGACAGGTACATCTATGTGTTGGTGAGAAGCAGACTGCAAGAAGAGGAAGCTATGGCAGACACAGGGTATACACTCAGGAAGGAGTTGTGAAAACTCAGTCTAAAAACTTTCCGCACTCCCTTTGTATTTCTGCATTCCATCACTGGGATGGATCCACCTGCATTACACTTGTCTCCTCAGATAGAATGCTGTTAGGAATTTGTTAGACCCTTTGAATCTTTTCTGGGCACTTTCCTCTCTTTTAAGCCATAAAGGAAGTATAGGGTAGTAATTGCAAATGAGATGATCAGTGAGGTTTTATTTGCAATATACTACTCTGAACAGGTATATATAGTACACAAGGTTCTCCAGTTGAAATGAATTGGTGCAGTATAACTTTGAGTAGCTTGTTACAACTTTAAAATATTTTTTCAGATGTTTATCAAGTTTGAAGATCAAAAATATATACTGTATGGCTGCTACTGCACTCAAAATGCATTAGTTGCATCCCTGTTCCTCCTAAGTGATATTTAGAGGTAGTATCAGGTGGATGCTCTTAAAGTTGTTTCCATTGTTCTAGGCAGCATTAGCAACTGAAATAGTCTTGCCCTTCCATTTGGCAAATGTCCTTTTCCACTGTTCTTAAAGGAACCATCTCAATTTCACTTCCATCTTTGAATAATTACCTATTGCCAAAACAACTTTGTGGGATAGCAATTTATAATACCAGTACAGCTTAGGTTTCTCTCTCTGTTACAATTGGCAATAGAGGCAAACAGGGAAACTAAACTGTTAGCATTTGGAGCTGAACTTCTGTCTCTAAGCCACATCAAGTGGCCTTTGAATTGCATAATAGGCTTTATGAGAACATACCCCATGCCTGCTGGCGCTGTGCTGGTGCAGTGCTTTGCATAATAACATATGAACTGTTTGACATGTAACAAGTGTGCTGGAAATAAGCTGCTTCATAATCTCTGGGCTACTTTGTAGTAAAGTGTTCAACTGCTTGAGTTGATGCAGCATCCCAGGCTGTCCTTTTTTACTCCTTTCTTCACTTTTTTCTTGGTGTTGATAGCAGGATGTAGATACTGGCACAAAGTTGGGTTGTGATCCAGGGCTTCATCTGTTTCTGTAGTTAGAAGGCATGAAACACAAAGCATGGTTCATCAACAACTTGTTGATGTCATACCTGAGGAGGACACAAACTGAAAGAAAGGCTGACTATGCTTGTGTTTCTTCAGCTCTGCTAACCAAACACAGTGCTTTTGTTAACTGCCCCATTACCAAAATGAAGAGACACCTTCAAGAGTGAGACCTCAGAGAATGTAGATGGATATATATTTATTCTGCAGACAGCTGTGCAGGTAGAGAAAGTTACTATATCCCAGTAAAATTAATTGGGTTAACTTAAATGACTTAAAAGTAGATGGTTATTATTTTGTCCTGTATTGAACTGATGAAGGGAGAGCACACACAAATGATTCTGTTGGCAGTCCTGAAGGAAACTGGCACAGAGGATGGTTATGCATTTTTATCAGCTCAGCTGGGTCTGGAAGAGTGCATCTGCCTGAAATGAGCTGTGACATTGAAAATATATTGTTACAGTTTGGAGGGCTTTGTAATCAAGCATTTGAGCGGCTGCTCTTTCCATACTGTCAATCTGTTTGTTCTGACCTTCCAAGAATTAGGAATCAATAAAGTAATTGGTTCTGGCATCTTAACTATGCAGATGCTCAAAATGAGTTTAAAAACTGTGTTTTGACACAGATGTGGTATAACTCTTTAAGTTGTTATGCATGAATTACTGTCACCTGTGCTATAATATGTTTGTACGGCTATTAAGTAATTGTGAAATTATATATATATTCATTAATGAGCAAGTACGCAACTTAGCAGTGCAACTTGTTTCTTTGCAGTTTAATGAGGAGTTAAAGGATGCAAGCCTTGACAGTAATTTCAAGGAAATGTACGGAGCTTGATAGGTTGACCTAGATTCCATATTAATATGGAGTGTTGTACTATTTCCCTTCTTCTGTCCCATCTTCTATGGAGAAACTTCAGAGTTAAGGAGGAAATCTGCTGCTGCTTCTTTTTTTCTCTTTTATTTCTCCCCCTTCAAGTGCTGTGCTTGTGTCTATCTTGTATTCTAAAGACTTAGATTCAGATAAACACCATTCCACAGACAAGTTGCAACTGTAAACTAATGAGTATATTCTAGGATAAATTTTCCTTCTTGCAGCATTATCCTCTCCTCAAGTTCAAAAATTCCACGTATTTCTCAAGCACTAATACTGCAATCTGCACTTTGGTTTAAAAAAGGAATCAAAGTTCCTATCTTTGCTAATTCTGTGTTGCAAGAGTAGATAGACCTTTTAATTAAACTATTAATTATAATTAAAATTCCAGTAATTAAATTTTCTTTCTTTGTTAAAAGGGGAGGGGAAGCACAGCCGGTGCTGTAATGGTTATTAATTGTTCTCATCCAGCTTCTTGCATTTGACTATTCATATTATATTAACCTCCATTCATTTTCTGGAATGCTATTGAAAAAGCTGCTGAAAATAGCATGATGACACTCTTTGAACAAATGGTAAATAGAGTCTTGTTTCATGAAAGGTTACAGAATCTTCTATTGCCAATAGATAATAACCTCTGGAAACAGAGTAGGGATTATAACCTACTCTTTCTTCTCAGTGTTCCACAGGAAGTAAGATGTTTTCTTCAAATCTTACCATTCAAGAGTTTAGACTCCTGAGAGTGCCTTAAGAATATTTGAAATATTAATGACCTCCAAATACATGTATTCAATAAGTACAAAGACAAGACTAATAACTAACAGCATCTGTACATTTGTGTGCATATTGTTAATTTGTGAATGTGTTGTGAAGGTGTTTCCAGTCACACAGCATTGAACTTAGTTTTCATCTTTCAAATGGTACCCATAATTCAGTTCACCTATTTTATCACATAATTTTTCTGTATTCCTAGTCATGCTTGAAAAGTGGGAAAGCAGACAGTAGCTACACAATGTTAGATGCAGTTTATAGTAGCGTTAAATCCATGGCTAGAGGAGGAAGGTTTTGCAGTTTGGATCCACGCCCACTGCATTGTTCTACCTACCAAGAATACATGTGGACTCAAAAGGGCACAAGTGGTGCTGGCCTGTGTGCTGGCAGAAACCCTGCTGGGGCCTCTGTAAATAGATATTTCTCTTTAAGTGCTTGTTAACATGCAGAGTTTATCTACAGCGTGCATGCAGCCTATGTACTGAAGACTGTTGTCTTTGGAAAAAAAATGTTGAGTTCTGAAGCAGGGACAAGGCAACTCTGATTACGGTGACTTATATCAAAAAAGAGAAGTAAAAAATAAAGCTGTGAGCTGCTAGTTCATATTAACCTGTAGCTATTAAACCTTGGGTACTCAGCTACAACCTTTTGTTATACAAGTTTTCTCTTTGAAAGCCAGAATCTACTTGAAATGCACTAGAAGTTCTATCCGAAACTTAGGATTTTCATTTAATGCCACTTTCCAAACCTGAATTTGGCAGACTTTACTGCTGCAGGACTCATGGGCCAACAAGAATCTGAAATGCATACAAATTTTCCAGCAAATGGGACAATGCAGAAAGCATTTGTTAGAGAGTTAGATGTCATACTGTCTTTAAGTAAGATTCATTAATATAGGGGATAATTGGAGGAAAAGTTAGATCTTGGTTACTTTTAAGACTGTACTTTCTATCTAATATCACCAATCCTCCAATATAATAGATTCCTTCTTTTTGACTTTTTTTTTCCCACTAGTCATTGAATCAGTGGTTGGATATAGTGTAAAGAACAGATTATTGACTTCCAGAGAAGTATCTGGATACAATTGAGAATGTCTTTGGAGACATCCTACCTTAAGCATAGTATAGGAACTGACTGTGATCTCTTTTTCAGGACAGTGTCCACATTCCATGCCTTGGTAGTTGGAGGATTTTGCCTATATATTTTGTTGTATGATGATGCTGTTAATGCTGACCATCTCTGGTAAGGCATGTTACATATATGTTCTACTTACACAATACAATAACATAATTGAGAAAAAAAATCCTGCAGTGTATTAATTGCTGAAATAATTATTTCATTTCCCATTAAAATATGCAGTTGTGATGCATCCATTGTTATGTCTGTATGATTTGAAGATTTTTTAATTATTTTGTTAGTATTAAGGTCTTCAGTTCAGTGTGTGTCTGTGAAGTGGAATAGATTAAATACAAGCAATTGATTTGGAACAACATATTAAATTACTATAGAGTAAACTGTAACTAAGTCAGCATGACTGAAATGATGTTATTTACTGTAATCATTTTAAGGTGAAATTGGAAAGTTTTTGCAGATCTGGAAAGCGTATGGCTGTGAAATTTGTGGTGGCCTATTATATTCTAAAATGTATATGTCTAAATTGATAAATGAAGATGTTGATATTTCTGCCTCCCATAAAGCTCCTATTAGTCTTCATTTTAATGTAAGTATGAAAGTTTCAAGGGATAAGCACTTCACAAGTGATAGGAATATTTAGTAAATGGACTTCTAATATTTCATCTAGTTAACAAAATATTCTATAGTAAGTTTATGTTTTCTTGAGTTTTAGTTATATTGTCTCACACCTTTTTGAGGGAGAACAAACAATATGGCTTCATTTGGTTTGAGTTAATTATGGATTGCTGTCAGTGTTTTGTCACTTTACTTACTATCCTCGGGACGTCTTTGCCTATAGAAGGAGAAGACCACATTTTTCCTGGGGAATAATTAATTACTTTAAGTTTCATTTCACATTTCTGTTATAGACTTGCATTTAACCGTGTTAAAGGACCACACTGGGAGCCAGTTTAAACTCACATAAATTTAGTGTCTGATGCTTGTTCTGCTCCTATGTTATTGTAAGTTAATGACAATACAGCATGGACTAGACAGGATTGGGTGCTTGAAGCATTCTGCCACGGATCTGTTAGGTGGCTTTAATAAATGTAACACTAATGCATAGCACATATTTAGGAAGCATTGGCCTCTTCTGTATATAGTGATATATGATTAAATTGTTGCCTGGTTTTTTGATTGCATTCTGCTATCTTTAGAGAGACCAAATACAGCCTGAATATCTTATGAAATCTGTTAACCATGTTGAAAAGCAGCATGTTATTATGGCTCTCTTGGTGAGTGTTGTAAGCTTTATCACACAGAAGCTTTTATCCTGGATTGTCTGAGTAGACATTGTTATAAAGAGTACAAAAGAAGTCATGAATGGCAGAAATAAAAGCCTCTTGGTGATGATAAATATTGGATCTTCACATTTGCTGGATTTTCCTGGAGAAATTCCAAGAAAAATCCAAATTAAATAAATCCAAACCATTTTTGTTCTTAGTAAGTTTGAGAATTTTTTTTTGCATTATATGAAACCAGCTATTTTTCTATAGTGAAAACTTAATGTTACTTATGAAACCTTAACATAGTAGATGATGTAAAAACATTAAATCTTAAAAGACAAAATCCATCTGCCTTTGGGGATTTTTTTCTGTATTTCTGCTATTGCTTCCAAATATTTTTTAATTTAGCTGTGTTTGCAAGTTGCTATCCATGGTTTTATTTGCATTTGGTAGAGTAAGGAAAACGTTAAAATCTAGTGGAAGTATAGCTAATCTGTGTGTCTTAAATCAAAGATTCAGGTTCATTTTATGGCAGAATTACTGTAAATTATTTCTTGGTCAAAATTATCTTAGTGGCTTCAGGAATTTGTCAGTCAGAAACACATAGAACACACTTGAGATGTGTCAGTATCTTTTAATTGAAAATTAAGTAAATTTTAAAATGTTTGAAGTATCACTATTTAAAACAGTGCAGTGATTTGAATTCATGTGCATAAAAGTGATTAAGTGCAAAGGAAGGCCAAACGTGGTATTATCTGTGGCTTTACTTGTATGCAGCCTGTGAGAAATACAGCTTTAAGTTAGGGTTTCTTCTGACAGGGAAACCAGAACTGTAGGGTGATTTTGTTAAATTTGTAGATGTGTATTTTCTTCTGTGGGCCTTGGTCATTTACAGACATGAAGGATGCATGATCCATTCTGTAGGAATCACAAACAATACAAGAAATATTTGCGAACCTAGTTTCAGTAGTTTGTGAGTAATTGTCCAGGAATCCTTCACACAACTTGGTTGCACAGTTCTAGCCCAGGTAACCTGAAAGTGCTCCAGTTTTTGACTACTGGCAAGGTTTTGATACAGACAGTTTTTTCCATTTTTTATTTCTACCATCTTTATGTAGTCATTGACTGTATGACAGTACTGAATAATTTTTTTCCATGGGATTGTAAGATATCTCTAATGAAAAACCTATAATGAAAAATCACCAGTTCTGAGCCTCTACATATGTCAGCCTAACTTGTGGGTTCATGCAAAGCTTAAATATGTGGTGATAATGATACCCATATGTCTTGGAAGGGATCAGAACTCCTGCTAAGGGTTCAACGGAGAGAGAATATGGTATTACTGAAAATAGATGCAGTAGCTTGTAACAAAGGCTGAGACATGGATAAGTTGCACAGAAGCATCAGCATTGTGTATATACATTTTTTTGATTGTCTGGAACTTCTCATAACACTTTCCCTTTTTTCTATATGTATGACAGACTAGCTAACATAGATGGTGTAGATTGGTTTTGAGGTAGTGAGAATCACACAGTAGAAAATGTGGAGGTGGTAGATATCAGATAAGGAGAGGGAGAAGATGTGAATTAAGTTGTAGCTTCACAGAAGAGCAGGCTCTTTCCTATAACTGTTCACTTTACAGTCACTACAGTTCAACTCTTGTGTTTGATCAATGTTTTATATGACTCTACATCTGCAAAGAAGTTTGAAGAAAGTCACGTAATTTTGTTTGTTCTATCTGCCTGTGCATGTTCATGTGTAGTTCATTTGCCACACATCCCTCCTTAGCAATCACCAAAGAGACACCTCTTCCCATTTGCTTATTCAAGTCACTCCCTGTTTGTCATTCCTGGCTCTTGCTTGCAACAAAACTAGGCTGCAAACATCAGGGCTCATTAACTCCATTGCACTTTCTGTTCAAGGAGATAGATGAGGAAATCTAGAAGATTTTAGATGAAACTATTTTCCATTAACTGAGATTAATTTGAAATTCTGACATGGACTCTACTTAAAGGATGTGACAGATAGACAGTGCAGACAGAAATATTGCTGAAGTGTTGGTTTGGAAAGTCTAGAGAAGTTCGTTGCAAAGTAACTATTCTCTGGCGAAAAAAAAGAAGGGAAGTGAACCATTCCCTGTCTCATCCAGTTAATTCATGTTTACCAATATCAAGGAACCAATTTGATGTACTCAGTCCTTTGCATCTTCTCTGGAGAAGATATATGAAGGCTCTGAGTGCAGGCTCAATCTCGGTGCTGATGTGCTTAAGTGTGTTGGGATCACGTAGAAGTTGGGTTATGATGCTGCTGCAGCTGGGAGCTCTAACAGGAGGGCTGTAACTATAAGAGTTTCTGCTAAAGTTGTGAGAACACATCTGTTTATGCTCTATGTCTAAACCTAAAGAAGCACTCAACCTACAACCCATGTAGCTCATGAAGTCAGGTTTTGAAGCCATGGGAAAATGTTCCTATCTCAAGTTGTAGTTAAGAGAGCTTTTATGGCCAAACTTGAGAGCTGGCATGAGCTCCAGATTTCCTGGTAATGTTTTTTCTTCCCCTAGCAGCAGAATTCTGGATTTATGAGTCCTATATTCCTCTAAGCTACCATCTCACTGAGGGAAGCAGTTAATTGTAGACACTAAGAAAGCATTAAAATTTAGTGAACAGATTGTAATAATACAGGAAATCTCTTTCACTGCTCCATTTTAACAGGATTAGGAAATAATAGCTGAAGTATAATAGCATTTTACTGTGTTTTGGCTGAGGTAGACTTTCTGTTGGAGGTGGCTGTAAGCACAGTTAGGTTCCTTTTTTCTCATGAGGTTTACAACAAAGGTTGCTTTCACAGCTTGTCTTGAGCAGTCCACATCTTATGAATCTGTGATCTGTCACTTGAAGCTGAATTCCTACTTACACAAAACATAGCAAGATTAGTTGCACAATTTTTGTAAAAAAATTATGATCTTTTGCGTCAAGGAAAAGAGATTTCCTTACCAAACTCCTCAAAATAGGAATGCACAGAGGATAGTGGAGGAAAGAACAAATGGTGCTTGCTGTAATGTGGATGCTTCCCTTTCTTGATCTGTAGTCACAAGTTTGGATTTGTTGAACATTCTAGAGGAACTGAAGTTGTGTGTGTGCTACTAAGAATTTTGCGGGCTGAATGTTTGGCACCAAAAAGGTGTGAAACTTCTCTGAAAAGCATTTCTCCTCAGAGGTTCCTTGGCTCCAAAGAACTGGCAAATAATTCCTTTCATGTCTACTTCTACTCTGTACCCCTATAAGCATCCATCAGATTATGAATATGAAAAGCACCAGCTGAGCAAGATATTTTTGTCATCCTTAACAAAGTTTTAACACTGGTAGAAGACAAAAATGAAGACATGGAGTGTCAGTTAAAAGGCTAAGAGGCATTGATTGGGCTGTTCCATTTTATGCTCAGTTTCCAGAGAAGGCAGCTTGTACTACTTGCTGTGTTTCAGTTCTAAACTCTAGCAAGGGTCTTGGGGCAGTCTTTGTGTCAAGGGAGGATTTGCCCCTGCTTAGGGTAGTTAGTGGATGTCATTCATCTGGGTTGAAAAGGAATCAATTTTCATGACTAGAACCTTTCTTAACCAGATTGCATAATATCTTACTGATAAGCCAACAATACGATGACCTGATGGACATTGTGTTTGATATATGTGTATGTCCTTTGCAAATTACCTTGTTATAAAGACTGTAACTATGTATTTTTGGTATGTTTACAGGGGTGACCCTTCAATTGTGAAGCTGAATATTGCTATTACCACAGGCTACCTCATTTCTGGTAATTATGCAATGTGTATATAACACACAACATGTATATTTATATTGAGTCACTATACCTGTATATTTATACTGAGCCACCATGCATGCTGAAGATGTGATATGTGCATACAATACAATTTCTACTGTGGCTTTGTAATTGCTAGTGGAGTTGTGGGTTGTGGTGAAATCACAAGATCTTGTTAGCGGATATGAAAGATGCAACATCTCCCCAAGCAGTGAGGAGATACCACAGTGTGGCTTTATGATGGTTTGATATGCAACCACCAACTCCTGCTCAGTTTTGTCCTGTGGCCAACTGAGAAGGTGTTAGAGCAATGCCCTTTGCTCCCTTCACGGCCTCTACAGCTTGTAGCTTTTTTTATCGTATGTTTCTTCCTGTGACCTCAGAATGCTGGCAGAAGAATTTTAGTAACCCTCAATATAAGCTGAGGTAAATGATGCCATAGAATGATGCCTGCCCATCTTTTAGTGTCACTTCAAGCCAAAATTTAGCCATGTATGAAACAGGGAAGTTTTAAATTACGGTATTTACTCCTACATGTGTTTTATGTTCTTAATTTTGCTATCTACTAAAATTGGCATGGAAATTTAGCTACAAAATGCTTTGGAGCTTTCTTTTATGTGATATGAGGATAATACTTATCAAAGCTAAAACTTGTTGTGACTTGTACTATTTTCAGGGAAAACTTCTCATGTTAGGATGAAGTCTGTGATGAGAGACTGGGCCATGGACTTGTTTATCTCTCAGATTAGATTACTCACCCCAGTGGAACTGATAATCTGGTGATCAGCACACTCAGTTAACTGTGGGTTAGTTTAAGTCCCTGTTTTTTCCATAAGTTCTGCTCCCATGTTTAAATTAATCAGTATCTACTTTTGAATAATTATGCATTAGACTTTAATTATGAATTAATGAATGCCTTTGAACAGGGATCTCAACCTGGCCACTCATTCTCTCTTACTTCCTTATACTTTTGATGTTTAATTATTAATAGAAAGTGGAACAGCTATGTCAGATGATATAAAGCTCTGCCTGAGGATAGCTAATACAAAAGAGATCAAGGCACACACTGGACATAAAAAAGGCACAGGGGTAAAGTCTTGGATTTGAAACCTTGGTCACTAATATTCCAGTCCAAAGTACTCATTTGGAGATAGCAGGGTCAGAAATTGCTTGTTCCAGTACAGAAAACAAAAACTGAAATCTCAAGCCATTATGCGAGGAGGAAGAACTTTTCTGTTAAAGCTTCAAGTGCCTCTTGTAAAATATTTTTCATAAATGGTTCCCTGTTTTTTGATTCAGAAGCTCCCCATAATAGATCCTTGCATTTACTGCATTTATTTGTATATTTGCTATGCCCCCTGTAGACCTCCTTTCCCACTGCACACACTTATACTGGATTTTTTGGGCCACAAGTGTGAAGTCACTATGAGATTCAGGATCCACTTTTTTCCCCAAATATTTCCGTTAAAGTTACTGCTTCTGTACTTCATTGATGGGGAAAGTAATCATTCCTGGCAGTTGTTGGGAGAATACTGTTGCTTAATGCTTTGACTGAAGTAAAGTCTTTAGGATAAAGATACTCTCTTCAGAGATAATTCAGTTTCTACTAGTGTCATATCTTGGCATATCTCTAAAACGTAGAGAAACTATTCAAAGGTCAATGGTTGTATAATAAAATGTTCATTATAATTATTTCTGTTCTCTTGTAGATCTGTTGCTTATTATTTACTACTGGAAGGCAATTGGTGACAAATTCTTTGTAATACATCACTTGGCAGCTCTGTATGCTTATTATTTTGTACTGGTAAGTGCTCTATTTTCTAGTAACATAAGAAGCAGATGAGATTGAAGACAATGGTTTTATATATCTCATTTCCTTAATGTTGAAAAAATTTTTCACTGGTTAATGAAAAGCATATTTATAGTTTCAGTCATCATTCTTTCTAAATGTTGTTATTTGTGATTTGTGATTACGTGCCTTTTCAATGTTCCATTCCTTTAACAAAAGTGTGTAACGGCTGAGGTTAAAACTCTTCTCAGTTTTTGCTGTAGAGAGACATTGACAGAGGGGCTTTTCATATGGTTGTAGAAAAGGGTTTCAAATAAAAGTACAAGCTTGAATATTTAGTCGGAAAACTAGAGGGAAATGGTTTCAAGATGTTATGTTCTGTTTCTGTCTCCCAGGTAACAAGTGACAGGACAGGAGGAAATAGCCTCAAGTTGTGCCAGGGGAGGTTTAGATTGGGTATTAGGAAGAATTTCTACACTGAAAGGGTAGTCAGTCATCAGAGTAGGGTGCCCAGGGAAGTGATGGAAAGTGTTCTGAAGGCTTGTGGATGTGGCACTTGGGGATATGGTTTAGTGGTAAACATGGCAGTGAAGGGTTAACAGTGACTTAAAGGTCTTTTCTAACCTTAATGATTCTATGACTGTATTTGCAAGGCCATAAGTCAGTGATTCCTCACTGTGGTGAATGTACTAATCAGCTTTTTCTGGGGTAGGGTTTTTTTTTTCCATTTTTATGATTTTTTTTTTATCAGTTATGATAAACTGATCCTCTGAGACTTCTTCTTTAAGGTTACTTTGGTGGGGAAATAATAGACCATGAACTGTATATAGCTATAAATATCTATGGTGCACTTACAATGAAGGGAAAAGGGGACGAGAAAGATAGTGTTATAGGATAAAGACTAAGATACCTTTTGCTGCTGCTGGAATTTCTCAAAGATGTCCGTGTGACTTGGTAGAAATCCCACTGGTGTCCAGAATAGAATAATGCTCCTGAATTTCTTCTGAGAAGCTCATTCAGTAAAGAGGTTGTATAAAATAAAATTTACTTCACTGACCCCATTTCTTTCCCTGTGTAGTGTGTGAATCCCAGACTTAAAATATTAAAAGTGTCCAGATGCCAGATTGTCAGATTTCCCATGTAATGGTTTAAAGGGGCTGAAGTACACTGACAAGTAAACACTTTGTTGTGGGTTAAAGATAATTACATCTACTAATATTATCATGGATGAAAGTGAATTAGAGCTGAATATTAGAGAAATGAAAATACCACTACCAAGGCTAATCCCTGATGCAGAAAATTCATTTGTTGTTGCTAGAGTAAACAGAAAGTGTAGTGTTAGTGTGAACTTTTAAAGCAGTTATTACTATATGGTTATAGCTCCGCCCTTGGATAAAAGGGCTTTACGTGCTCTTTCTAGTATCAAATCAGAGGTGAGAATTTGTGTTTGCTTTAGCAAATTATGTTCCTAAAACAATGCAGCGAGACTTCTTTAGCATACAGTGTTCCTGTTTGGGCTTGTTTAAACATTGAGAAATCAAAAATATTTTTAATTCTTTTAGACAGTATCATGTTAATTATAACCTATGACTACTTGTGCAAGTCTTCTCTAGCTAGCTTTCCATGGCCACTTAACTCTAAGTCTTTTAAAAATTTATTTGAAGTAAGAAGCTACTGATTGGAGATACCTGAAAGACAACTGGAGCTTTTGTGACAAAACTCATCTTGAAATTGCAAGGAAGATGGCCACAGCTGGCAAATTTGCTATCAGTTTGAATAAAGAAGTTGAGATGATGTATGATTCTCTGTATACTTGAAGACTTTAATGACAATTTCACATCTACATTGTTGATTTTTGTATATCTGTTTTGTTTTGCTAACCAGAGCAAAGGTTTGCTGGCTTATTTTGGAAACTTCCGTCTGCTTGCAGAGTTCTCCACTCCTTTTGTCAATCAGCGGTAAGTGGTTAGGGAATTTTTCCATAGCTCTTTTAAAATCTAATCTGCATTATTATTTCTGTCACTTAGGAAGTTGGGTTTTTTTATTTTTTGTCTACTGAAAGGGAATTTATATATAGTTAACTAAGGATTACTATATGGAAGTATTTCTTGCTGTGGAAATGTTTTGCTTCTATAGCTGCAACACTATAACTAATGTATTCACCCCAGAGTTCCTTTTCAGATTAAACCAGCCTTCATATGAAATGCCAAATGTTTATGAAAATACCAAACAAAAAAGTTCACAAATAAAATATTGTTTATTACCTTTTGTATATTAATTTATTTTTTATAATAAACCCCTATGGATTTTTTTTCTTTGTATCATGGATCAGGAAAAGAAGCAAGATAATATTGTCATCAGTATCCTAGAATGGAATTACATTGCCTTATCTTGCAATATAGCACATATGTGTATTAATAATGTAAATGTATATTCTTTGTATGCTTTCAAAAATAGTTCTGTGAGTTATTTTGAGCTCTTATATTAGAAAAATAGTAAAGCATCTAAATTTATCTGGAATGGTTAATCTTCACCCTTGTGATTAGAGAGGCAGGAGGTTCTTTCACAGAGCTCAGTGAAAGTCAAAGCCTGCCATGGCTTCTGGTTTCAGTGTTTCTACTGCATTTGCTGCTGTGTCAGAAAAGGAGTATGATAATGCCATGTACTGCAGGGAGGAGAAGGCTGTCAGTGGAGTTTCATGGTGCTCTGGGGAGGGTGGCCTTCCTCCTTAGTCCATAGCCACCGTGACCCAGCTGGGGGCAGGGATTTGCCCCAGAAACACTTAACCTCAGGTGAGGGAATTTGGAACAGGGCTATGCTGCAGTCCTCTCCCCTTCCTCCATTTGTTTTGCAATGTAGGCTCAGATTTTTCAGTGCATCATATATCTACTCCTCACCCATGCTTTTTGGGGTCTATTTTCATTTTATTCATTCTACATGTGTAGCATCTATTTTCCTTTCCAGTATTTGGTAGAGAAAGGATAAGACAAATAGAAACTGTAATCTTCCTGCAGACAAGCTATTACCCATTACTGCATTGTGACTGCAAACTGAGATATTTTTATGACACTGTAGCATTCCTCAGAGCTTTTAAGAATAAAGAAGATTGTTCTGAGATCCCTTTTGAATATTAGTTCGGCAAACTCAAACTTATGGAAGGAGTGAGTGGGATAATGGAGCTCTCCAGAGGAGGCTGCCTTCATTTAACCCAGTGCTGTTGAGTTAAAGATTATAGTCTGTGCTCTGTGTGTGCAGAGAAACTAAAGAGTAAATAAACGTCTTTAGAATTACTTAAGAAAAAAGATGATATTATATTCTGGGTTTTATATTGGTATTTATGTGCTAGTGAATGGCTGTCCTCCTAGCTAACTTCTACCATGACAGGATTTCATCCTGGGTTTAAGTCGGTGCCTATACTGATGCTTACCTTTCCTAACTGTGGCGTTAGAAAGTATTGTGATATATCTGGCCACTAAAAGTAATTCATGTTATACTTTCAAAGTGTCTATGGTGAGATCATGGGTCTTTGAATACTGACATTTACTGCTTTCTCAGAATAGCAAAAATCATTGTAGGAGATAAAAAAGTCCCTTGTTCTAAGGGATGTCATCTTATTAGTGCATGATTTTTTTCCCCCATTAAAATTGAAGAGAATCAGACCCTTAAGACAGTAAGTAGTGGATAATGATAATGACTTAATTTTGTTTCTTATTTGCCTTCTTAGTACTACCAAAAGAGCTATTATTCAAATATAAAAAGATATTCTAATCTCAGAGCTGTCTGTGTATTTCCTGTCTGTGTTGTTAGGGATCTCTAATTGGAGGTTGTCTCTATGCCAAGCATTTAGATCTTTTAATGTTAGCATCAACATTTATGTAATTAATTCTGAACTTTGGTGGGTAATAGTAACTGATTTACAGACTATTTTTTTTAAATTTGCTGGGAGAGGAAGGTTGAGAGGGAAGCAGATGTCCAGTTACCTCTATTGGCGCATTGCAGTATATTTGAAAATATTTTTATGTTACTTTTTGATTTTGCATTGTATATATAATTGAATGTACAGGCTTTGATTGTTAGCCTGATCAAATATACCAGGTCTTTCTCTTCATCATCCCTGTGAGTGTTTCTGTGGTGAGGCATCCTCCTTCTGGGCTGGACTGTCACCTCCAGTGCCTGGATTTTAATTGTCCTAGTTGCATGCTTAATGAGTTTCTGGAGTATTTTGATTAGAGCTGAATGTCTGGCAAATCTTTTTAGTATATCTATAATTACCTAGGTTGTAATCTGTAGGTAATTAAATTAGAAGTTACTTTTAAAACTAGTTATAGAATTGTTTTTTGTTAATACTTTTAGCCTTGTATTTGACTGGAAATAAACTGATTATTTAATTCCCTTCCCCATTATGAATACAGTGGTTTAAGTTATTTTCCTCTGGTCCTGCCTGCCATTGCTGCACAAATTTGACTTGTGTTTATTCTGGTTTAAATGTGACTGGCAAAAAATTAGGAGTTTGTTGTTCCTTTCTCTAGGCATTCAGCCCTCAGGTTCCCTGTGCCTGGATAAGTTATGTCTACTAAGGAATTAATATGCAAGAATTCTTGTTTAAAGACCACTTATAACCCACTAGTAGAAGGAGAGGCAGTTTTCAGCTTTATCTTTTTCATTGCATAACACTCCAACCTGAGACATGATTGAGAGGCATTTACATTGTCTGTTTTTGAAGCAGCAATCAGAAAATCCCAATTATGATGATTTAGAGCTCTATCTAGATTACCATATCCAAATACAATTCTAGAATTGCTTTCAGGGTAACAAAGAGGATTTTAGTTACCTATTGGTACAATATGTAATAGTAAGTAATAAATTTATCTTCATTATTTTAAAAGATAATTTTATTATTGTGTATTACACAACAGTCACTGAAATGCACACTGGTTGTCAACTGGTTTACAGCTCATATCAGGCTTTTCTACATGTTATTCTGCAATGTACTTGATATCATACACTACTTAAGTGGAGGGGGAAAAGTGCAGCCAAGCAGAATTTGCAACTGAGCCAAAACACCGTGCAATAATTTAGAAATTGTAAGGGTAGAAGCAATTAATAAATTTTTAATTAAAAATAAAATTACATAAAATAATTTTTAATGAGATGGCTTCAAGTCTGCCTGGTATCTGAACACTTCTTTTGCAGGTGGTTTTTTGAAGTACTGGGATATCCCAAATCTTCAAAGGCCAACATCCTCAATGGTGTGCTGATGACAGTTGTGTTCTTCGTGGTGAGGATTGCCGTCATGCCTATATATTACAGCCATGTAATTTCTTCATTTGGAACACAAGCTTTCCAGAGATTAGGATTTGCAGCCCAGAGCGCCTGGATTATCTCAAGTGTTGTCTTGGATGTTATGAATGTGATGTGGATGGTCAAAATTGCGAAAGGATGCTACAAAGTCATTTGTCTTATTGGACAGGAGGAAGCCAAAACTCACAGAAATGGAAAATCTGCCTAGAAATCATACATAAAATGAAATTTCGGCTATGAAAATAATTGGACTTCACTGAAACAGTGCACATTTCTGCCATGGAATGCTCCTATTAAGGAAACAAAGTATTACCTCTGTACTGACCTTACTCTCCCTAGCCACACTGCCTGCACACCCAGGGCCACGCTTTATGGATCCTGTCCAGTGAGGAATAAAAGCAAAAGCTCACACAGATGAGTTCCATGTGTCTGTTCTAAGCAGTTACAAGCTACAGAAATTAGAAAGGAGTAGACTGGGTACTTGCTTGTCGTCCACCAGTGCGTTCGAAGTGTTTCACTCAGGTTTCTCAGATTAATGTGTTTTATAAATCCAGTGAATACTAACATATCTCTTTTTTTAGAAAATGAAAAATTGTCCAAACTCCTGATATGGTGCAATTTTCCAGTCGCGTTTCTATGTTTTCTTCTAGGAATAACAATCAAGATTTCATTCTTGACAACTTTTTAATTTTTGCAAGATAAGCTAAAAATTTGGCTTTGATTCTGTGAAGTCTTTTACTGCTTTTTGTTCTGCCTTATATGAATGCAAACCATTTTGGGAAATTTATGAAATAATTTTGTCTAAAATGCTGTATTATAAGACTACATAATATCTTAAAAATAATTAAAATTCACATTTTGATGGGAAGGATTCACTTTTGCTGTGCTAAATTACATGCAATGGTACATCTTCTAAACTGCCCATGGAATTTTTTTTTGTAAGTTAATATAGTAAATGATGCGTGGAAACAGCATAATTCTTACTGGAGTGCTTTTTCCCTTGCTGCTGCTACCTTTGAGAAGTGCTGCAACTCTCCTCAGAGTATTTTAAACTATTGGCTATTTGGATTCAAGGTTTAATTGCAAAGTGATAAAATTCTTCTGTATACATGATATGTAACTTTCAGTAATGCTTTTTTTCTTTTATCACAGAAATTACCTATTTGATATGAATTTCAAAGTTTTTTGTCATATTTTCCATGTTAAGTCAGAAATCTGAGGTGTTGACTAAAATCATAATTGAATTTACTGTGCCAAACTTCTCTAAAGCTGTACAGTAATTCATAGAAGGAACAGTTCACCTCTGCAGACACAAATTTTTATTTATTTTTTTTTAACCACACATTTGTCAATGGGGTACTCAGTTCCTCCTTTTGTGAACTTGAAGGTTTGGAGGTCATCAGAGAGGAATCTGACTATGTAGGAATAGTCTTCAATCGAATTTATAATACAGTTTGAGGAAATTCTGCGTTTTGTTTTATTTTAAAATGATTTTGAGAGCTATAATTTTGTGTGAATTGGTTTTGTTTTGCTTATTTTAACCATATTGGAATCCAGACTGATGAACTTCTGGGGCTTTTTGGTTGGTTTATTTGTTGGTTTGATTTGTTTTTTTGACATTGCCTGTTATTTGTTATACCTTCTGGTAGGGTGTGCTAAAAGTATCCATTTTGACTGAGATTTTAGTGCACATCCCAATTATTGTGGCAGTCAGTTTAAGTAATTTGTTTTTAAAGAAAAAGCTAAAACATTTGCCCTGTGTAGGATGATTAGTCCTGTTCCTCTGGCAGAGTTGGGCAACACGAGCCCTCCCCTCTGCAGTTGGAGGTGTGAGTGCCCTGTGCTGAGGGGCTTGGCATTCCCGTCTTCCAGGAATCAGATGTCCATGAGACCCCAGGAGGGCTGCATAGGCTGAAATGCCGTATAACCAAGGCAGCTGCAATGACTTCAGTTCCAAATACGCATTTTTAAAAGCCGAGTTCCACTGTTTAGCTGGGCAGGCTTTTTTCTAAAACCATTTCCCAATCCTGCCTTGTTACGTGAGATAGCAAAGGTTGTTTATACTTCTGTTTTTTGGATTCTGTGCTTATTAATACCTCACAGGCCTGCAGACAAAAGATCTGTTTATGCTTTGGGAGAGCTAGCAATTAATCTGTTGAGCTGTATGATTCGAGTGAGCGCAGGACCTCATTTGGGTCCTGGTAAATCCATAGTCTTTGGGAGCTGATCCTATGAATTGCTTTGCAGAAAGGAACTGACTCCCTTTTATGCTAATTTTCAGAACTTGGTATCTTAAAGTGTGATTTCAGTCAATCTAGTGCAAAATCTAGACTTCATAAAAAGGGTCTCTTTCTATCACCTTTATGATTTAAAGGTGTATATGAAGTACTTTTTTTCTTGTGCTTTTAAAATCACTAGATCAGGAAATCATTTTGTAATAGCTTGTTCCTTTCTAAAGTAAATTGAGTAAATTCAAACATTTTGGAGAATAAGTTTGAAAGTTGAAGTCTGTTTTGTTTTTTGGGATGTAGAACGGAAAAAAAAGTATTAAGATGATTTGGAGCGGCTTCTAACTTCATAACTCCTGAAAACATTCTGAAATTCATCATTTTTTAGCATTAATCTTTAGTATTTCAGTATTTTAAATATTTTGTTCTTTGTGGAGACTCTTCATTAAAATGGTTTATTTCTTCCATTTCTAGATAGCTTGACTTACTTCCCCCATCCCCCCAACATCAGGCACAAATTTAAAATAAAATTGTTAGAGCACTTTTTACCTACTATTAAAAGCTTATAATACAGCAAATTAGATAGCTGTGGCACCCATTTTTAATTGCAATTTATTAATTTGAAAAATGTGGTGAAATATTGATGAAATTCAATGTTACAAGCTTGTGTCTTTTTTATGCAAAAGTAAATGCATGGTAAGTAGCATTGTAACAATTGCTTTTGAATGTAATATCTTATTAGTGGCTTAAAACTTATATTTTTTAACAGATGCATTATAAAAGCAGACTCTTGGCATGTCACGAGGTGTCTTTGCCATGGGCATATCAAATGGAAGGAGTTAATCTTGTAAAAATGCTCAACTATCTTAATTGTTTTTTCTTTTCCATTCTTCAGTATGAGATGACATAAAGTTAGCTCACTGATCATGCGAGAGACTATTTGTGCTGGTAAGACTGTAGGTAGGAACGCAAGTTTCCCCTTTTTATGGCTTTACTTTTTCATCAAAGAATGAGCAAATACTACTGCAGGGGAATGGTAGGTCAGCTTCTGCTTTTTCAGTTGACTTGTGGAATCAGTACATGCAGAAAGGAAATATACTTCAAGTACTCATTTTCTCAGCGAGTGTTTCAGTGGAGAGCCTCACCCTACAGAGATGCTTAATGGGTAATCTGTGCGAATTCTTCAGTGGTAAGAATTACATCTCTGGAGCCTACTCTACCTCTAGAAATACATACTATGTTAAGTAAGCTTAATAATTTAATACCTTAATTGCTTACAAAACAGAATCTGTTTAATATTGAAATATATCCTATGCACAGGAAAATGAGGGGGCCTGACTTCGTAAGTAAATTCTTAACAGTTCCAAATTTTGTATTGGAGTTTATAAAAAATTAAAGTAGTTACAGCGTCTGGAAGACAATTACTTCCATCTTTACTTAAAATATTTTGGAATAAGATTACTCATACTGCAGAATTAACATTAACTTAAGAGTAAAAGCTTAAGTGAGCACGTTTAGGCAGGTTTAAAGAGGAGAGGTGGAGGAGACTGAGAACACACCATAGAGATCCAGATGTCTTCCTACTGCTGTGGTTGGGACAACAGCAGACTGATATGAAGCAGAAAAGTTTAGGTGTTTCTGTATCTCTGTTTGCAGTGGAAAATTAAACTTTTTAAAATTTTCAAGCTGTATAAAATGGGATATCAGTTGATTACTGTATGAAGAGGACTTTTTCCCATGGCCTTTTGTGTGTTTAAGCATATGTACATACAAGCTTTCTGTAAAAGGCCACTTAATAGAGAAGTTTGTAAAATTGTTTTGTGATGCTTCTGCTGAGCCATTCAGAGAAAAATAAAGGGCTGCTTGACAATTACTCCAGCTTAGGGTCTGGTGCAGTGTTGGCTGCTGGGGAAAGCCATCAATAAAGCAAATAGAAAGGGACTAGAATTTTCTGATTAAAAAGTACAAGTGTAGAAGACTTTGAAAAGTATTGAAGACCCCTTTCATATTTTTAATAGTCTACTGTACAACAGCATTATCTGGCCACAGGGAACTCCATGAAGGAAGGTATGTTCCTGGTCAGATTTCTCTGTCTATGGAACACAGCTGGAAAAAGAACGGTACTTCATTGCTGCTATTCTGAAAGCAGCCAAATGGACATAATGGTAACATTTTTGAACTTCTAACATTCATCTAAATCTGGATAAAATCTCTGTTGGACAGGTGAAGGTCTTAGGATTTTCTGAAAGCAATTTGAAAGTTCTTTTTATGGCAGAGAAGATGAAAGATGTGCTGCTCGGGTTGTTTAGAGATCTGGGATTAAGCATCAAATCATTCTTTTAGGTAGTAACACTTGGTAAGGGTTTTTACCCACTAAAAATTCCTACTAGCTACCTCCTTTGACATTCTTGCTCTATTTATAATAACCAAGCACTTTATAGCTCAGTAAAGAATGGAAGGTAGCTATGAAGAATAAATTGTGTCACTTGGTATAAGACATATTTTGGCAAAATTTCTTCTGATAACAGTTTTATTGTGTGATGTCCTGCACTGAGAGGGCATTTCTTCATAGCTAAGTATATACATTTTTAACCTAGTTGTAATGTAAAAGAAATGTCTTTAAGAGAGTGAATTATAAAATGTTCAGCATGGCTTGGTATCAATCATATAATGATTCAGTGTGCTATTTATAACTTCCTACTTACTGAAATTGAAAATATAAAAGCAAATAAAATATCCTGTATTGTATTTTTATTTTTAATCTATGTGTGGGATGTCAAACATTGTACTTGTCTTGTGGACAGGACATGCTTTTATGAGCCTATAAATATTTAAGTACATGAGAATCTGCACCCAAGTGGAACATGTTGCATGTAAATTGTCTTCTAATTTTTAAAATTTTGGTATTTTTAAAAATTTGCTAGGTTTGAAAACATTTAAATATTAATACTAAGCTGTAATACAGAACACAGCATTTTGAATGCAATGTGGGATGTATTGTTTTTGTTTATTGTAATCCTATTCCAGTTTCACAAGAGAAATCCATTAAGTGATAGAGGGAAGGGAGGAAAAGGGCTAATCATGAGCTCGGCTATATAATTTGCACACTTGATATGCACACATCCAAATATCCTGAATTTGTTTCTAGCATGCATATGCCAAACAGTGTTTTCTTTAATATTGATAGATACCTACATATGTAGAATAGTTTAACCGGTGAGCACAGCTAACCTGTTATAAAACCAAATTACCAAACCTCTTGGGAACAAATGAGTTACAAGTTAAACGTAAGTAATAGGGCCTGTAATTCAAAAATGTTTATACCTTCTATCTAAGAAGACACTTGATAAATTATCTAACTTATATGCAGAGCAAGGACAAAAACTGTAGATTGTTAGACTGATTTCTGGTAAATCTTGACAATCTGGTTTGCAGTAAATACTAATACTCTCACAAAATGTTGGGATCACATTATTAGATTCAGCTAGTAATGTGATCTGATTGTAGTAGCAATCCTTATCACAAGAACTTAAAAATGCAATATAACAATTCTGCAGATTGGTGATACAAGTAATCAGTTGTAGTAAGGCAAATGATTAAGTATTATGGGTTTAAATTTACTTTTTATTATAAGAAAGAATCTGAATAATTTGTTTGCATTTCAGTGATGCTGTAAGGCATTTCTCTATTTGTTTGAACAGTTTAGGAGCTTGCATAAAATGGTATTGGCTGATTTTTTCTTTTTCCTTTGATATATGCAATAATGTCAATAAGCAATAAATTGCATGTTGTATGCAATGGATTGGTACTTCATAATAAAGGAAAGGAACACAGTTTCTTAGTTTGTGAATTTTTCTTTCTTAATATGGTAATAGCTTTTGTACATACAATGAATGCATCATGTAAAAACAATTTTCCTTGGGTTCAGTTCCAAAACAACTGGCTTATATGGTATCTTGAGATTTCATATTTTATCTTTTTTATTTAAAAAAAGGTGGAGTCGGGAGTTGCTCAGGTGGCTAGGCTTTTCAAGGCTAAAATTCTTTGTAGGACATCACTGGGACCAGGAATGTAACTTAAACTATACAGTATACAGGGTTGTGTATTGGGGAAGAACTTCTGTGTTGGGTAATATAATTAAATTGCAGTCTTGTAATGTTGCATGTTTCAGGACATAAGCTGGACAGTTGTCTGAAGGCTCCAGGGATAAAGAGCTGGTGTTGCCAGCATATTATAAACATGAGGTACTACACAGTCTCTTAGTGAATACTAAGAAGGGTAGGCAAGTTCCTCAATATGCCAGTTCTTGGATTCTGTATGTGCAGTGAATGTATGCCTAGGAAGCATGAATTGTGTGGCAAAACTCAGAGATTTCTTTGAGCATCCTCACAGGAACTTGCTGCTGCTTTATATCTTAATCACTGGCTTCCAGGCACAGGAATTACTCATGTTACTTTGGGTTTTCTTCTGTGTTATGCTATGGCTAAATTACTAGAAGAAAACACAAGGCAGTCTAGTGTTTTAAGGTTTTTTTCCTCTTATCTTTTCAGGGGTATTTAGTTCCATTTGTAAATTATATTCTTAAGGTACTAATTTTACACAGTGTAGAAAACTATTCATTAACTAGTTGGTCTGTTTGGAAGTGAGTGTGAATGTCTGGGAACGGACATTCTTTGGGGTCAGATGCTATATAGGTCAGATTTCCAATTGCTTGAGGAAGGACAATGGGGGCTTGGTAGGACACTGTCCTATTTGCACTAGGCAGCTTTTAACACTGAATGGTGGAAAGGAAGGACAGCATGGCTGGGAACAAGGGATGCCTTTCAGTGAGCTGTTCCTAACCCGATACATTCAGCAAATCTTGCTTGAAGTGTGAGAAACATTATCTGTCTTAAAGATGTAGGATATAGAAAGTATTTTGTATACCTACTTCGTCATACTCTGATTCAAAGTTGCTCTTTATTTTCTCATATTTTTTTTTTTAAATTACTCTGTGTTCTTGCTGAAAACTTTTTCTCTCATACTGGTGTGATTAATTGCACTAAGTTTTAGTAAAATATTTTCACAATGAATATCTCATTGTTTAGATGGTGGACTACTGTTGTATTTTTTTTTTGCTTTGCTTTTGTGGAGTTCACAGTGCAGTATACCTAAAGGTAGATTGTGTGCTTCATTGAGATTGGGAACTTGGTGTTCTTTGTAAAGCTTTATATTGAGTAAAAAGTATTTGCTACTTGGCTTATTTTACAGAGGGTGAAAATTATCTATATAATGGCTAATAATGCAGTTGTTCCGTCTCTTGGAGTGTAATGGTGAAAAGCAGGGAGATGGCACATCAACATTAACAGCATTATGTACTTTGAGCGGAGGGAGTAGAACTGATTCCCTGTTTGAGAACATCAGTGAGAGAAAATCTGTTTTACCTTGGAGTCCTGCCACTTACTTGAAATATTTGGAAGCCAAGGTGTCAGTTGGTCTATGGGAGGATCTTACCAAACTATAAGTGAAGACAGACTTGTGGTTTTTAAGCCTGGAGAAGAGAAGGCTCTGGGGACACCTCATGGCCCCTTCCAGCACCTAAAGAGGCTACAAGAGAGCTGGGGAGGGACTTTTTACAAGGGCATGTATTGATAGGACAAGGGGGAATGGCTTTAAACAGAGAGGGCAGGTTTAGACTGGATATTAGGAAGAAAACCTTCCTGTGAGGGTGTTGAGGCACTGGAACAGGTTGCCCTGAGAAGCTGTGAACGCCCTTATTCAACGCTAGGTTGGGATGGGGCTTTGAGCAGCCCTGTGTAGTAGGTGTCCCTGCCTATGACAGGATGTAAACTTTAAGGTGCCTTCAAACCCAAACCATTCTGTGATTCTCTAAGTGCAGCAAGTGAAGACTTGAAATGATTGTATAGTGTACACAGCTGCTGCTGTGAATGTAGCCTTAGAGACTGCAGCAAAGCCTAAACTGGGAAATGATGGAGGCAATCAGAATGTTTTCTAAGGCATATAATAGAGACTCAATTACTGACATGATGTCTCTTTTCTATCTTGAGGTTCTCCATATGCTGTGCTAATAATTCCTGCATGCAGAAAAGGGAGAAAGCAATTTCCTCCTAAGTAATCAAGACTATAAAAGGGAAAAAAATACTGAAAGGATGAATATTTGATATTGCTTTATACTTGTATTTTTATTTCATGTTCACACTGAATGCCAATGTCCTTGTTAATAAGAAAGATCCTATTTTGAAAGACAGTATGTGATCATGATCATAAAAGCACTCTTGAGAGGAATGTATAAAAGATTTTTAAATTCAGGTAGTTATATAGTTTGAAATAGTGCTGGTTAGAACTGCTTCAGTGTGGTTTAGAATTTGTCTATTAATCCTTCTGATCTTTTTCAGAAGAAATGGGAGAGTATCACTCATTTCTGTCTTTACATGCAGTGTCCCTCTTCCAGGTCTGAATTTGGATTTTCTTCATCCCTTTAGTCTAATCACTGTGCCATTTGAAGATTAAATTCTATTCTACTTTAATTGTTACAATGAAATAGAATATTTGGGATTTTTTTAAAATCAGTTCTAATTGTTTTATATTTATAATGAATGTTTCTCGTCTCCCCACCTGCTTTTTGCACTTGACAGCCTCTTGAGAGTCCATGCTGTGGGATGAACATTGAAATGATCCTGCGGGATTTGTACCCACTGTTCCAGTGGTTACTGTATAGCCAGGTGTTACCACCTGTTGGTCGTACAGGGATGGGACAGAGAGAGTCTTCCTTGCTTTGATGCACAGTGAGCTCCATCTTCTGTGTGTCATGTGTAGTATTTCATGTATGTAGTTAGATTGCATCCTCTAGCTTGAAATAAGGCAATAGTCCTAGGAAATTTTAGAACTGTGATACTTTTCTTGACTAGTAGATGTTTAAAAATCATCTTAAGGAACTCTACTATCTCTGGAAGTATAATACTAGAAAGGATACACCTTTACAGTATCGATGCGTGCTGCCAGTACCTTCAGTAGTTTTCCCTGTCCTCAGTGACTCGCAGCTCTAAGGGGTAACGATTCAGACCCAGGCCGGCCGCACGAGGTGAGGGCGCGCACCGCCCGCGCGGGGATTAGCGCGACCCTCGGCTCGCAGGGCCGCGGGTTCGGAACCAGCCTTGGTCCCTCCGGCCCGCCCGGTCCCCGATGGGCTGCACATCCCCGGCCGGTCTCTGATCCCTGACCCCCGGCACGCTGCACAGCCCCCGGCCGGTCTCTGATCCCTGACCCCCGGCACGCTGCACAGCCCCCGGCCGGTCTCTGATCCCTGACCCCCGGCACGCTGCACAGCCCCCGGCCGGTCTCTG